>PVKP010019806.1:0-41784 GCA_004027715.1 Plecturocebus donacophilus | reverse complement strand
ATTAAAGACTTAAACATAAGACCTAACACCATAAAAACCCTAGAAGAAAATCTAGGCAAAACCATTCAGGACATAGGTGTAGGCAAGGACTTCATGACCAAAACGCCAAAAGCATTGGCAACAAAAGCCAAAATAGACAAATGGGACCTAATCAAACTCCACAGCTTTTGCACGGCAAAAGAAACAGTCATTAGAGTGACTCAACACCCAATAGAATGCAAAAAAATTTTTGCATTCTATCCATCTGACCAAGGGCTGATATCCAGAATTTACAAAGAACTAAAACAGATCTACAAGAAAAAAACAAACAAGCCCATTCAAAAGTGGGCAAAGGATATGAACAGACACTTTACAAAAGAAGACATACATGAGGCCAATAAACACATGAAAAAATGCTCATCATCACTGGTCACTAGAGAAATGCAAATCAAAACTACATTGAGATACCATCTCACGCCAGTTAGAATGGCGTTCATTAAAAAATCTAGAGACAACAGATGCTGGAGAGGATGTGGAGAAATAGGAACACTTTTACACTGTTGGTGGGAGTGTAAACTAGTTCAACCACTGTGGAAGACCATGTGGCGATTCCTCAAGGACCTGGAAATAGACATTCCATTCGACCCAGCAATCCCATTACTGGGTATATATCCAAAGGATCATAAATTGTTCTACTATAAGGACACATGCACACGAATGTTCATTGCAGCACAGTTTACAATAGCAAAGACCTGGAACCAACCCAAATGGCCATCAATGATAGACTGGACAGGGAAAATGTGGCACATATACACCATGGAATATTATGTAGCCATCAAAAACGATGAGTTTGTGTCCTTTGTAGGGACATGGATGAAACTGGAAACCATAATTCTCAGCAAACTGACACAAGAACACAAAATCAAACACCGCATGTTCTCACTCATAGGCGGGTGTTGAACAATCAAAACACATGGACACAGGGAGGGGAGCACTATACACTGGGGTCTGTTGGGGGGAAATAGGGGAGGGACAGTGGGGGGTGGGGAGTTGGGGGGGAGATAGCATGGGGAGAAATGCCAGATGTAGGTGAAGGGGAGGAAGGCAACAAATCACACTGCCACTTGTGTACCTATGCAACAATATTGTATGTTCTTCACATGTACCCTAAAACCTAAAATGCAATAAAAAATAAAATTAAAAAAAAAATCTATAGTTTAGGCATCATTCCACCTTTCCAGAATCCAAAAAATTCAATATTCCAAAACACACCTGGCCCCAAGGGATTTGGGTAAAGAATTGTGAATGTGTGCTTTACAGGGGCTTAATACTAACCCCACAGCTATCCACTCAAGGAAGACTATGAAAAACACTAATTATCCAGTGTGTAAATAACTTTATTCTAAACTGGGGAGGTGTGTGATTGGAAATAAAACATGTTGATTAATACGCATGCTACAGATGCCAGTTTTTTTTTTTTTTAAAAGCAGTTTATTTCATCAGCTTACAAAATGTGCTGAGTACAGTTTTTAAATATGTAATGACAAAGTACAATACTACCTTGGAAAATAGCATCAGTGCAGTATAAAGTCCAATTAGCTTTTTATAAATTGAACTTAACAACTGGAGAAATCAATAACAAATACAATGAAAGGACACTAAAAATTATTCATTATCATATCAGCATTGCTACCACAAATGGTATAAGAATAAAATAATAAACTTTATTTCCTGAATGTATAAAGTATAGTATGCTTTTAGAAGAGCATTCAAAAATGTGTGGTAACTAGTGCAATCTCAGCTGTGTGAACCCTCTGCTAAACCCTATGGAACATACAGAGTAAAAATGACATAACTTCTGCCCTGGTGGAATTTATAGTCTCATTGAAGATCAAGACCTAGGACAAGAAATAAGAACAATGCAAGGCAATATCTAATGAGGTACAGTGTGAAATACAATAAGTGCATGCAACTGACTGACTTGTGTTAAGAAGATTTCAGAATTTCTATGTAGCCTGGGTTTCAAGGGGGCATCTGATTAGAAGACAGTGTTAAGGAATGCTTCTTGAGGCTGCATTTGAATAGCAGTATATTGTTTTGTTTAGATTTTATGTTGATTTTGAGTGGCTCGGAGGAGGAGCTTTTGGTGACTTGGCAGAAGCTGATACTATGCAAGTCACACTTCAGAGTCATCCCACTGCTGCTTGGGGTTTTTTGGAAAAGGGAGAGGTTTATGATGGCTAGGACTATCAGTTCTGAAAGTCTTCCAAGAAAAAGGTAGCACTGGTGCTGGACTTACAGGTTGGGTGAACTGTAGATGGCTTAGAGAAGGAAGAAGCCATTTGGAGTTGAGTGTTGGGGGCAGGTCACAGTGAGAAATGGACTTGACTCAATTGGAGGAATCTATTTTGAGGGCAGGAGATCAGAGCATTCATTCTCAGACAGACCGGAAAGACCCATTTACAAATGAGAAAAAGGAAAGTCTCCTATATCCTGCCAGACTTCAAGAGAAATTAATTCCCTGCAAAATTTTGGTAACTGAAGACCCCATGTTAAGCGTGACTCAGGACCAACCTATCATACCTCCTTTCTCACTAAGGACACGGTCTAGACTGTATTGTTTACACTATTAGAGGTAATCATTTGAACTCATAGCTTAAGGAAGAAGATGCTGCACCATTAGTAACAGGCAGCAGGGTGCCAGCAGAGCCTTAGCAGTGTCCAAGGCCAGTTGAGAGGCCATAGAATCCAACAGCAGCAGGGTCAACCCTGCCTTGACTGCTGCAAAATTAAATGAGATGATACAGTACAGGGTTGGTACTCCACAAATGCTAAGCGCTGTATCTCAACAACCGAAACATTACAGACTATAATACATATCTTTCCAGTGAAATTGTGTAATTTCCCAGAAGTGCTCAGTTTCTATTCCTAGTTAAGTTCGTTCTGGTCTGGAAGAAGAATTTTTTTTTTTCCCTCAAGGATCTAACATCTTTCTGATACCATCATTGTTCCTTCTTTTTTTTTTTTTTTTTTTTTTTTTTTTTTTTTTTTTTTTCTTGAGACAGACTCTCACTCTGTTGCCCAGGCTGGAGTATAGTGGCATGATCTTGGCTCACTGCAACCTCCGCCTGCCAGTTTCAAGAGATTCTCCTGCCGTAGCCTCCTGAGTAGCTGGGATTACAGGTGCCCACCACCATTCCCAGCTAATTTTTGTATTTTTAGTAGAGACAGGGTTTGGCCAGGCTGATCTTGAACTCCTGACCTAAGGTGATCCACCCACCTCCGCCTCCCAAAGTTTGGGGATTACAGGTGTGAACTATCATGCCTGGCCCCATCATTAGTCCTTAACAGTAACAATGCACATGTGTTTGGTGTTTTGCAAGCCTGCCTGGTTTTACTTGGTCCTCACCATAGCCTATAGGCCCTAGACAAGGATGCTTTTCCTTTTTTAAACTGAGGTATAACATACATGCAGTAAAATGTATCAAGTGGACAGCTCAGTGAAGTTTTAGTGTTTTTGCTGCTGTATAGCTCCACCAGCTGAAGATACAGAGCATTTCCAGCGTCTCAGAAGTTTCTCTCACGCCCCTTTCCAGTCATTGTACCCGCAGAAATAACCACTCTTCTGACTTCTAATGCCATCCATTCGTCTTGCAGGCCCCTGGACATCATGTAAATAGAATTGTACAGAACGCAGTCTTCTGTGCCTGGTTTGTTTCACTCAACATAATGTCTATGAGATTCATCGTGTTGCTGCATATTTTAGCAGCTCATTCTGTGTTAGTGCTGGGTTGTGTTTCATTGTGTGAATATACCACAGTATATCCATTCTCTTATAGTAAGAGATTATGAAACAAAATTTACAAAGGAAGAAACCCAGGGCCAGAGTGCCTAAGTCCCTGGCTCCAGATGGCACAGGTTGGAAGGTCAAGATTTGAACTCGATATTTGGCTCCAAATCCCATGTCCTTTCTAAGGTACCACATTGAAGCAGTGCTTCTAGAAACTTTTTTGGGGGCTTGCAGAATTTTGAACTGCATGACTTATAGTCTCTTAAATCACTGGCAAGGAATAAGTTGTTCAATCAATAAGCAAAAGCAAAAAATAAAAATCCCATTTTGGTGGGACTCTTCATGTGAAAATGTGGGCATGTATTTAAAATGAACACCGAGCACATGGTTGGCTTTGAATAAATGTTTAGTGGTCCTGAGCCATACGGAAGAAGAGGAGGTGGAGGAGGAAAAGTCTGGGAATGGTGAATGAATTCAGTTCTCCAACTGTCTACATTTAGAGCTACAGTATAAGCAAGACTGGGAGAGAAGTACCACTGTTTTCTTGCAGAGTGGTCAGTCTGTGGCTGATGAGCCTGGGCTGTGTGGGTCTCTGTGCATCTGTGTGTGAACTTAGCATGCCACTAGTCATGCCCTGATATGTATGTGGGCATACGCCTCTCCTTGAATTGGAAACTGAGCTGCTTTGCTCTGCCCCTGCAGGACCTGGCTTTCAAGGCCTCTCTCTCAGGAGCCAGCTGTGGGCCACACTAGCTGTTTTCTTAAAGGACCAACTGCAGAGTCAGATGAGAGGTGCTGGAGGCAGCTCAAGAGTGATTTGTGGAGAACCCTGGAGGGAAAAATGGACAGGAAAGAAGTTAGGGCAATTTAAAAAACCCAACAAATCATTTCATGGTAAATGCTACAAATCGAATTCCAAGCCTGGGGCCAAAAACTAGAGAAATTTATGTGCAGCAAAAATGCCAGGGACAAAATAGCTCAGATTGAATGTGCTTTCCCAACAATGTGTGCTAAATACAGACATCTCCAATTGCTTCTTGGCCTTTTGGCCAAGATCAAGGGTAAATGTAGGTGTCTGCGCTGTCAGGTAGAGGTGGCTTCTTCTAACACCTAACAGAGAAATTCCCCTTCCTGCAAGAGTAGTCTCCCAGCCACCCAAGTTACAATGGTAAAATAAAAATTAAGCTTTCTCCCTGTCACTTCCTGTGTCTGCCTTCAGACACTCTCCCCTCTGATGCCATTTGTCTTTCTTCCCAGCCCAGCACCTAAAGCTGCTCCTGGCTACCCAGTGGGCAGGGTCCCACTCCTGGGCATATGCCTTTCATGCCTTTTTCTCTCACAGAGACTCTTAGCTACCACCTCCCTCCACCTCCAGCTAGTTCTCCTTTCTTTTCTGACCTGAAGCTAGCCTGTCTCTGTCCTGTGTGCAAATGCCCTACCCTCACCAAAAATGTTCTGGCAAATTAATCTCTGAGGTGACTATGACCCAGATGTGGGCCAATATCTCCGTGGACAAATCTCCTTAGGGTTTTGTACCACCAGGGGACTCCTGGAGATGGACATGTAGGTGGTTTCCAGGCTTTTGTTATTTCAGATTATGTTGCTGAGAATAAATCCACACAGTTGTCTCATTTATGCATATGTCAGGAAAGTGAACTCCTAAAGTGGATTTGCTAGTCAAGGGAATGTGCATTTCGATTTCTGATAGTGATTTCCATGCACCCAGCACTATCCCAGTCCACGCTATGATTAACTTCAGAGAGAAGGGGCTGATTGATGGCTCCGGGGCTTAGGACCCTATCATGTTTCTTGAACTCTTTGGTCTAGGTTTTAAGTCACACTTTATTTTAATTTAATGTAATTTTTTTGAGACAGGATCTCACTCCATCACCCAGGCTGCAATGCAGTGGCACCATCACAATTCACTGCAGCCTTGACTTCCTGGGCTCAATCAACTCTCCCACCTCAGCCTCCTGAGTAGCTGGGACTAAAGGTATGTGCCACCATGCCCAGCTAATTATTTTTATTTTCTGTAGAGATGGGATCTCACTACATTTGCCCAGTCTGACCTTGAACTCCTAGGCTCAAGTGATCCTTCTGCCTGGACCTCACAAAGTGCTGGGATTACAAGAGTAAATCACCCACCCAGTCTCAAGTCACACTTTAAATATAAAAATATTTGTTGACACATATGCAGGGATTAAAAGGCACAAAACATCACTCAACAAGTCAGCAGGGATTGCAATTTGGTCATTACTGTGGCCTCACAATGCTTCCACGTGTCTATAAAAGTACCCAGGCTAGCATGAGCTTCACTTGATCCCCAGGATGTAGATAAAGTGCTTGAGTGCACTGTCCACACTCTCAGCCTGGAATGTTCTAGCAAACGTTTTACCCCATTTCTTACCTCCCAGTTGAAGCAAGTGGCATCGTGTTCATAAAGCTGTATCTTTAGTGGTAACAAAAATAAGTGTTCCATTTGAAGGATGTGATTTACATAATCACATTTGGTGGCACAATAGTGACAGTTCACAGTGCTGCTCTAGTGTGCTTTGGGACATTGATTAAGAACCCCTGACACTAAAGCCAAGCAGATTCCCCTGGGGAAAGCAGGAAGTCCGGGAAGGTCCTAACAATGCTTAACTGGAATCCTGGCAGGTGAGCAAATCACAGCATCTGGAATCTGGAAGCAAGATACAGGTAGATCCAGGCATCAAGGAGAATCTGCTGCAAATGCTGGGACAAAGTCATGAAACCTGGGCTTATGGATAGGATCAGAGATGGAGGGAAGAGTGTGTGAGTAAGGTGAATCTGGTCTCCAGGAAACCTGGATATAACACAGGGAACTGGATAAAGATGAGGGCACTAGGGAGGAGAGAAGGATTGAGTTATGACCAGACTGACAAAGGCTTGTTGTAAGGAATAACACAGGATCCCAACTACTGGAAGTAGAGTGAAGTTCAAGGGGAGAAGAGCATCAATGCTGGGTAGCTTTGGCCTTAAAACTGTGCAGCTCCTTGGGGCTGGCTTGCTGTGAGTGATTTCTGGGGTTTGAGGAGTGGGGAGCCAGGAGCTGAACAATTACTTCTGCAACCACTTGGGAATAAGCTTGAAGATCAGCTTAAGCAGGGGTGGCAAAATGCTTGAGTCTGATGACAACTTCGATGTGTGAGGATTTTTCAGCCTAATTTATGGAGTAACACATGTTGGAATAGAAGGAGACCATAAACTTTTAGCTAGAGCATAAAAATGTAATCCTAAATGATATGCTTCCCCACACTCCCAGGCTGCCAAGGCTGGGCATGCACAGATTACTGGAGGCGCCAGCAGGTGGATGCTTACAGACGGCTCTGGAGGGAAGGCACTGCCTCCCTCTGCGTGGGCGCTCTTGGGACTAACCACGTGCTGATGTTATTTGCTTTTCCTCAGTAGCCTGGGAGCTCCCTGGGGTAGGGACCTGCCTATCACCTTTTTTTTTGGTCTCCAGTGCTTAGCAAATGCCTGGCTCTAGGTTTTAAGTCACAATGTGTTTGTTGAATAAGTGGGTGAAGAAAGGAAGGAAGACTTTGTGCCTTATAACAATGGCAGGTGGCCAGGCATGGTGACTCATGGCTGTAATCCCAGCACTTTGGGAGGTTGAGGTGGGAGGACTATTTGGGGTCAGGGGTTGAGGACTATTTGGGGTCAGGGGTTCAGGACCAGCTTAAGCAACATAGGAAATCCTATCTCTATATAAAAAAACAAACAAACAGAAACAATAGCTCCAGCCCCGTATCTTTGTCTTGGTGGGACAGAACTGCCATTGGACAAAACCACCCTCAGATGTCACCTGTTATGGGCTGAATTGTGTCTCTCCATAAAGATATGTTGAAGTCCTAACCCCCAATACTTTGGAATGTGACCTTATTTGGAAATAGGGTTATTACAGATATAAATGTTAAGATGAGATCATACTGGAGTAGAGTGAACCCTTACTCCAATATGAGTGGTGTCCTTATACAAAGCAGTATACAGACAGAGAGACACAGACGCACAAGGCGAACGCTATGTGTGACAGAAGAAGGGTCTGAAGTGCTGCATCTACACAGGAGACCATAAGGACGAGGGTGGAGGTCACACCCCAGAAGCCAGGAAGCCCAGGCATAGCAGGCAGACCCCCAGAAGCTGGAAGAGACAAAGACAGATTCTTCTCTACATGTTTCAAGAGGCTGGCCCAGCTGACACCTTGATTTTGGACTTCCAGCTTCCAGAACTGTGAGAGAATGAATTTCTATGATTTTAAGTCATCCAGTTTGTGGTTCTTTGCTATGACAGTCCTAGCAAACCAAGATACCATCCAAATACTGGAAAGAATCAGGCTTGAGTTGAAGAAGTCCCTACAAGTTAGAGAATAAAATGGCTTGTATTTTGGCAAGGGGATTGGAAAAAAATAACCAAATAAACACATAATATGCTAGAGTGTGATAATGGCATAGAGGAAAATAAAGGAAACAGGGGGTCTGGAGTGCCAAGGAAGGGGCCGTGCAATGTAAGTGAGGCAAGCAGAGAAGCCCTCACTGAGAAGGTCACTGAGAAGGTGCATGTCTGGAGTTAGGAAGTGTTTGGAGCCGTGGGATAGAAGGCTGTAAGGACAAGGGTGGGGGTCACACCCCAGGAACACTCAGCCTAGGGTTAATGGTGAGTTATGACCAGGTAAGTACAAGAAAGTGAAATGACACTCAGACGCACAGGCATGAAAATGAAAATGTTAATGTTGGATAACTTTGTTCATGCATTTTCCCTTTAGGTATTGTTCATATTTTAATCATGGAGACCTAGAAATACAAATCACCATCAAAAAAGAATGAATCCTTTCCCCAGGACAGGCCAGAACCAGGGCCAACATATCTCTTCGTAAGCTCCAAAGCTAAGTTGATTTATGCAAAGTTTGAATATGCAAACTGGTATTTTCTGCACTTTGACATGAGCGCAACTTGATGGCACACTCTGTAAATAGCTCTTGTTAAATCAGTAAAATTGGAAAGAGCTAGAGGCATCCTTCAGCTTAAAACATTCCCTCTAGACTTAACTCTGTGGGTCCTTTCAGCCTTTCGATCCCCCAGCCATGGAGGCAGCTTGGCAGTAAACAACACCAGGAGAAACCTCAGCTGTGTGGCTGCTCTTTGTGTCTGTAACCATACAGGGTTTCAGCCTCCATGCAGAGAGTCAGTGCAACTGAAATTTTAACATCAACCATGTGAGGGACCCTCTTCTATCGTCTGAGAGTTTAGCAGTGAGCAAGACAGACAAGCTCTCTGCTTCAGGGAGCCTCTATCTGAGTTGGGTAGAAGAGGGAGACAGGAAATTACAAGCTAGAAATAAGATCATTTTAGAATGTGAAATGATGCAATGAAAGAGAAATGGAGAGGCTGCAATAACGGATAAGACTATCAGAGGCTGTCCTGATTATGTACTATTCTGATTAGGCTGGAAAGATGAGAAACCACAGGCTTGAGGGTTACAGGGCCAGGACTAGAGTATGGTAAGTGAGGCACCAGGTCCACGTGCAAAATGAGTACCAAATCACAGTCATCAAGATCAATAACAGTTTTATTTTTAAAATTACTTTTATATATTCTCCTCTTCCTTATGAGGAAAGGATCAATCTTTTTTTTTGAGATGGAGTCTCTCACTGTGTCACCCAGGCTGGAGTGGCAAAATGCTTGGGTCCGATGACAACTTTGATGTGTGAGGATTTTTCAGCCTAATTTATGGAGTAACACATGTTGGAATAGAAGGAGACCATAAACTTTTAGCATAAAAATGTAATCCTAAATGATATGCTTCCCCACACTCCCAGGCTGCCAAGGCTGGGCATGCACAGATTACTAGAGGCGCCAGCAGGTGGATGCTTACAGACGGCTCTGGAGGGAAGGCACTGCCTCCCTACGATTCTACTTAAGGACAGTGGAAGCTTCTGCCTGATCTCTTCTGAATTCTGCCCTGTGCACCCTTTTCCTTTGCTGATTGTAATCTGCATCTTTCATTGCGATAAACCAAAACCATGACTATAACAGCTTTTCTGAGTTCCATGAGTCCTTCTAGCAAATCCTCAAACCTGGACTACCTTAGCCTAGGCGTCTTAGTTGCCCAAGAAGCTTGTGGTGGCTACAGGCGATAGAGAAAGCAGTTTATTCAGCCCGCATGCTGCCATTTATTAGACAAGCCATCAGCGGCAAGCGGGTCCAGAACTGGCTTTGCAAGCTTGATGAGGTTCCAGCACTCTCGCCTTTTAGGGGTTCTGATCACACCTGTAAGTCAGGGTTACTTGAGGCAGCCTGTATACAAGGTTCATTCACTGCAGCATTTCAGAGGCAGGCGTTCGTGCTTCCAGTCAGCTTTTGACAACCAGACGTCCTCCTCTGCCATCAGCTGGACATGGGGCCAAACTGGGATCCGGCCTTGGGCACCTTCCCTCACAGTGCAGGTTATGCGGCACTCCATATTCTTGCTCTGGCGTGTTCTGGCAAGGGTGGGGAGTGTCTCTAGCCCACCCCCAAATCTTGAATACCCATCATTTCACCAAAGAGCACCAACTTCTAACATCTGTCCTGCTATTTCACAAGTCACCAGTGAAAACTCATTTGACATTCAGTCTGTTAATTAGCCAAGACGTCGTGATTGATTGAAATGTGATAGCAGAAGGATTTGTGGTGCCTACATCTAGAGTGTGGACTTTCGGGATGTGCCACTGACTGCCCTGGAATGGAGATTCTTGACAGTATTTCTCCTGGCCACCCCTAGAATTAAGGCTCAAATTAACTGAGTGGGACTCAAATATTTCAGAGTATATTACAGACATTGCAAGTCTCAGGTACCAACTAGAACAGAAACCTCTCTCTATGAGGTGTGGGAAGGCTTCATGGAGAAGGTGGGGCATGGAGTGGACCCTAAAACAGAGGCTCTTGACCTTGGCCCTGCTTTAGTCACATGGGGCGCGCTGAAAGACCACACCCCACATAAAATGGGAGCCTCTGGGGTAAGACACCACTTGAAGTGATTCCCAGGTGATTGCAACTCGCAGCCAAGACTGAGATTCACTGCCCTAAAGGATGAGTAGGATCTGGAAACAGCATTTCCAGGCAGGTTTCATTAATTCGCCAGAGTACGTAATTGATCCAAGCTCTGAGACCCTCCTCTCAGCCTCCGGCTCTGATTCCCTCTCACTTCATCTCCGGACATGAGAAAGTCCCCCCTAGAATCAGGTTGAAACTTGAGCCCCACAGCAAGGCTTTGGTTTAATGGTTCCATTTTGATTTATTACCAGGTGATGTGAGGTGAAGGGTAAACTTTCTGAGCCAGGTAGGTGGGAAGAGATTGTGAAATTCTCTGCTACTCAAGCGCGTCTCAGGAGCCACTATCATCTTCCTGGTTCTTCCCAGACATGCCCAGGCCCCGAACCGTCGTACCACCGACCAGGGGCGTGGCTTTGGGCGGCTCCCGCCTCCTCTTTGAGCCTCTGATTTCTCGTTCGTAAAACGAGAGGATTGGCTCTTCCAGCTTCCGCTTTCAAAGATCAGCTCACGCCCGTAATCCCAGCACTTTGGGAGGCTGAGGCGGGCGGATCACAAGGTCAGGAGATCGAGACCATCCTGGTCAACATGGTGAAACCCCCGTCTCTACTAAAAATGCAAAAATTAGCTGGGCGTGGTGGCGGACGCCTGTAATCCCCGCTATTCGGGAGGCTGAGGCAGGAGAATGGCTTGAACCAGAGAGGCGGAGGTTGCAGTGAGCCGAGGTTGCGCCATTGCGCTCCAGCCTGGCGACAGAGCGAGACTCCATCTCAAGGAGATCAGGGAATAGGGAAGATTGAAAACGAGGAAAAGCAGAAACAAACTAGCTATTTGTAAAAGTGTCCAGAAGAGGGCGCGAGACGCTGGGGATAAAACATTCCTGCGGCCTCTACCATCCTCCGGAAAGGGACCCGCAGCTGCCCAGGTGAGAGCGGATTGTGGTGAGGGCGTGCTTCCTGGAGGACTGGCGGCTCAGAGCACTTTCGTGGGGTGCGGAGGAGACTGTGGGTTCGCGGGTGGTGATATTTACATTTCCTCTGATCCACGTCCCCTCACTTTTCTCCTCCCTCCTCTCCATCCAAGCTTCAATAGACTCGTCATTCCGTTCTGAGGGGCGTGGGGGTCATTATAGTTATTTACACACCGCCCGGGAGCCCTCGGCGTAGCATACAGGAACAGAGATTTTTGGAGGCTCTGCGAAAGCATAAACCACACTGTTTTGCCTCCCTCTTCCCCAAAGAGAAGAAGCCAAGCCTGCCACCGCTTTCCAGCCGTCAGGGTGCCTCCTGGGAAGCAAAGCTGCTCATTCCATTTCAGATTAAAGGCGAGGTTTATGTGAAACACCCCCAAAGGGAGCACATGACTTACAGTCTGAGTTGTGAACACTGATATCAAACCTTCCCCGGGAGCAAGCTTTCAGATGCCAGGGTTTTGCTCTGGTTGCCCAGGTTGGAGTGCGGTGGCATAACCACAGCTCACGGCAGCCTTGACCTCCTGGGCTCAAGCAGTCCTCCCATCTCTGTCTCTTGAATATCAGGGACTACAGGTGCACGACACCACACCTGGCTTATATATTTCTGTAGAAATGGGGTCTTCCTATGTTGCCCAGGATGATATCAAACTCCTGGGCTCAAGTGATCCTCCTATCTTGGCCTCCCAAAGCGTTAGGATTATAGGTGTGAGCCATCATGCCCAGCTGACTTTCTTGCTCTTATACTCTCAAAAAGAATTTTTTAAAAACTATGTCTCCACACATTTTGGATATTTTTTAAGTTTCCATAGTTGAAAAAGATGTAATTTTTGGTGTATCTAGTCATTTAAAATATTATAACACTGTTTTAAATGAACCCAATGGACTCTAACTGCCATAGCAATTCAATAACTTCCATTGCCCATTTTAAAAATACACAAACAAGTTATTTAAATCACTTATTTTTTGTTCCTTGAGCCTGAAACTCCATTCCACTTTTTCTACGGAATTTTATCCTACATTTTTTTTTTTTTTTTTGGTGGTAGAAGTCCTTTTAATAACCGTCCTATAATTAACAACAACAAAAATATGTATATTAATATATTTAAAGAATTTCCAGTGGTCTAAGTATTGAAATTATTCTGAATTGTCACAAATAGTATTACTGCACATCTTCAAAAATCTATTCCTATTTTTGTTATAAGTGCTGAGAAGAATCTTGTTTACATAAATAAATAGAAAGGGAAGTTTTGTTAGAACAGCATCCAATTCTTTGAATTCCTTTTGAGTTGCCAAAAATTACATGGTAATCCATCAAAGGATTATTTTTAATAACCTGTCAGCTGACCACTGGCTGAAGTCCTGCTTCAATTTTGTTGATAGCAAGGAAGTGGAAACCACTTGAGCTGCAAAAGAATTTTTGTTCCCTTCTTTAGTTACTTTCTTTCTCAACACCAGATTTCTAAGTGTCCTTTTCTGTGGCGTCATGAAGGCTTTGGTTACCCAAGCAAAGCACCCTCCTACTACTCAGGAGGACTGAGAGTGTGTCTTTCTTTTGCAAAGTGAGAGAAAGGGATCTGGGAACTGACACTTGAGAATGAGTCCCCGCTAACTGCAGGTCTGATTTTTTATTTTTATTTTTACTTTTGCAAATCAGTGTTTAGGAAGAAATACATATGGAGATATAGGATCCAGACACTGATTCCCTTAAAGTATGGGATAATAAGGTGAATAGTCTTGGTGTACTCCAGAGCCCCACAAACCCCAATTTGAAGATGGCCACTTTAGCAGTTATTTGGGAGACCAAACTGCCATGATGAGGAGAGAATGTGCTAGAATAAAGTTCTTATTGGTAAGCCAAGCACCACAGAACACTTTTGTATATGATCATGTTAGTCTCCTATTGCTGCATAGCAAATTAGCCTCAAACTTAGTGGTTTTAAGCAGCACATATTTATTATCACACAGTTTACGTGGCTCACAGAATTATCTCACAGTTTCTTTAATGTAGACACAGCTTTACTGGATCCTCGCTTCAGGGTGGATCACATGGTTGCAATCAAAGTGTCAGCTGGGGCTGTGGTCCCATCTGAAATCTCATTGTATTACTCAGGATTATCTAGAGGGACAGAACTAATGGTATATCTCTATCTGCCTATCTATCTATCTATCTATCATCATCTATTTGTCTATCTACAGGGGAGTTTTGGCCAGGCAAGGAGGCTCACGCTTGTAATTCCAGCACTTTGGGAGGCTGAGGCGGGCACATCATGAGGTCAGGAGTTCGAGACTAGCCTGTCCGATATGGTGAAATCTTGTTTCTACTAAAAAATACAAGAATTAGCCAGGTATGGTGGTGCACCCCTGTAGTCCCAGCTGCTTGGGAGGCTGTGGTGGGAGAATCACTTAAACCCGGGAACTGGAGGTTGCAGTGAGCCAAGATTGTGCCACTGTACTCCAGCCTGGGTGACAGAGTGACTCCATCTCAAAAAAAAAAAAAAAAAGCGGGGGAGTTTTATTAAGTATGAACTCACACAATCATTGGGTCCCACAGTAGGCTGTCTGCAGGCTGAGGAGCAAGGAGAGCCAGTCCAAGTCCCAGAACTGAAGAACCTGGAGTCTGATGTTCAAGGGCAAGAAGCATCCAGCATGGGAAAAGGATGTCGGCTGGGAGCCTAGGCCAGTCTCTTCACATTTTTCTGCCTGCTTTTTATTCTAGACATGCTGGCAGCTAATTAGATTGTGCTCACCCAGATTAAGAGTGGGTCTGCCTTTCCCAGCCCACTGACTCAAATGTTAATCACCTTTGGCAACACCCTCACAGACACACCTGGGATCAATGCTTCGCATCCTTCAATCCCATCAAGATGACAATCAGTATTAACTATCACACTCATTTAGACAAGAATCTCCTTCCAAGCTTACTCACATAGTTGTTGGGAGAATTCAGTCCCTCAAGGGCCATGGGACTGAAGCCTCCCTTATTTCCTTGCCATATGGGCCTTTCCACATTGACTCTTCATCAGGGCAAGCATATGACAAGAGCCAGAGAGAGTATCAGTGAGACAAAAGTCACAGTCCTTATAATCTAATGCATCTGGCACACCATCATCTTTGCTGTATTTTATTGTTAGAAGCAAATCTTTAGGTCTAGCCCACACATAAATGGAAGAGATTACACAAAAGGAGACCATTAGGAGGTGAGAAACACTGGGAGCCATTTCAGAAGCAGCCTAAAATTGGGCTTTTATGACCACCTATTGGGAAATACAATTTCAACAATTATTCCCGTGTTTCAGGGACTACTATTTCAACCATATTTCCATTTCTTGGTTACAATGTGGAAAACTCAACCCAGTACTCAAATCTGTATGAGAGAGACAGTGGATTGCCAGCTGGCCTAGGGTGATGAGGACATTATGGACCCCTGAAAATGAGAGAGGACCTGTGGAAGTTCAATGACTGACTGTGCTGGTTGTCTCACAGGATAATGAGTTCTCCATCCGAAGCAGTGTCTAATCAGAGGCCGGGTGGTCCTACATTTGGGAAGCTGAGCATTCTTTTACTGGGCATTGGACTAGATGACCTCCACCCCAAAAACTGTGATTCAGGGTCAGTGAGTCCATGCCCAGGTTTTAGTTTAGGGGTAAGTCTGTTTTCTCCCATCCTTTCTCCCATGCAGGTAAAGTCCTTCTCTTTTCATGTTTAGGGAGTTTATATTCCAACTGTTAATACACTTTATGTCTTCTCATCTGGATCCAGAATTCACTTTATTCATTCCTTTGCCCTGGTTTGAGGGGCCAGACCTCAGGAGAAATCCTGACATAATTTAAGACAAGTTTTCTGGAAGAGACAGAATTTGGAGAGAAAGGAGTTGAATGGACTCTGTTATTATTCAAAACATGTGCTGTCCTGTTCTGGTTGCTCCTCCAGTCAGTGCCCTGCCCTGATAATTTCAGAAGTGGCCCTGAGTCTTCTTTTAGCCAATGAGATGCGAGTGCATCCCTCTCAGTGTTGAAATGTGAGTCAGTCCTCAAGTAGAAGCTTTAGAAGCTAGAATGGGGTTTGCTGCATCTCTTCCTTCCACCACCACACAGGCAAGCTTCCAGATATGGAAATGCGGATAACACAAATGTGGATCAGGTGTGGTTCCTGCCTTGCAGACTCTCAGAACCTAGTGGTGAGGAGGAGAAAGGGATATTAGTTTACATATCTTACAGGGTACAAATGAATGTCTTGGAAGTTCACTTTTTGTTATTTGTGTGAGGGAAATTCCCATCTGCCAGGAGAGACTAAGGCATTTCCAACAGGTATCTTCTTTTTCCTTTGAGAAGCCAGGAGCACAGAGCAATGTTTCTCAAAGTGTGGGCCCTACACCACCTGGGATATGTATTAAATATGCAGATTTGTAGGCTAGGTGTGGTGGCTCACTCCTGTAATTCCAGCACTTTAGGGACTGTGGTGAGTGGATCACCTGAGGTCGGGAGTTTGAGACCAGCCTGACGGACACGGAGAAACTCTGTTTCTACTAAAAATACAAAATTAGCTGGGCATGATGGCACATGCCTGTAATCCCAGCTACTTGGGAGGCTGAGGCAGATGAATAGCTTGACCCCAGGAGGTGGAGGTTGTGGTGAGCCAAGATGGCATCTTTGCACACCAGACTGGGTGATAAGAGTGAAACTCCATCTTAAAAAAAAAAAATATATATATATATATATAAATACAGACTCATTGATCACATCTCAGACCACCAACCGAAATAACATACCTGATAGCTCCTTAATCCCGTTACACACTGAAGTTCAAGATCCATTGACATAAAAAGCAAGGGTTAGACTCTCGACTGAGACTTTAATTGAACAGTAGCTGTCTGACCTAGAGAGTATTTCACACCCTTCCTCCCTGAGCCTCACTTTGCCCATCTGTGAAACAGGCTTAATATTCTGAATTTCCTTTATACAGTTGCTCTGAGGCTTCAGGATTGACACTTGACATGTTTCCTGGATCAAGTAAACTTTAAAAAAATTTTTTTTGTTTTTGTTTTTAATGTTCAAAGGAGGGAAAGACCATATCTGATTGTGTGATCAGAAATTCACAAAGCTCTGGCCAAGTTGTAGGACTCAGGAATGCGATTCAGTTCGGTCAACATGAATTGAGCTTTTCATTTGTGCCAGGTGTGATGGAAGCCAGACAGTTGGAACCAGTTAGGAGTGGGGAGAAAGGATGTAAACAAATGAGTGTCAGGTTGGTTTGAGGTCCAAGTAGCATTGTTAGCATTGCCTATCTTCAGGTGAAAAGTAGGTCTAGGGTAAGGTTAGAATTAGATTTGAGAATTAGCATTGTGAATGTTAGACGAAATGGGGGCGTGTATGAGAAGAAAGATGAGATCTCAGAAGTGGAGCATAGTTTTATTCAGAAACCAGGAAGAGGAAGCAGGCCTAGAAAAGAATGTTGAGAAGGTTTGGTTAGAAAAGCTGAGAAAACAAGAGAAAAATAATAGATTCCCAGGGAAGAGATGGTTTAATGTAGTGGGTGGAATCAATTCCTACCCCATCCTTCACAGTGATGAGGCAATTTCAATAGGTTGGAGCTGAATGGAAGCCAAATAAGAAATTAGGACAGCAACTTTTTTTTTTTTAAAGATGGAATCTTGTTCTGGCACCCGGGTTGAAGTACAGTGGCCCAGTCTCAGCTCACTGCAACTTCTGCCTCCTGGGGGGTTCAAGCGATTCTCTTGCCTCAGCCTCCCAAGCAGCTGGGATTACAGGCATGCACCACCACACCTGGTTACTTTTTGTATTTTTAGTAGAGACAGGGTTTCTCCATGTTGACTAGGCTGGTCTTGAACTCCTGACCTCAAGTAATCCACCCACGTTGGCCTCCCAACGTGGTGGGATTATAGACTAAGCCACCACACCTGGCCAGAACAGCAACTCTTAACCTTGGCTGTCTTAGAACCACCTAGGATCTCTTCAGAATCCTTTCACCCAGGGCACTACCCTCAGACAATTTAAATCAGAATTTCTGGGAGTGGGAACCAGACATCTTGTTTCAAAAGTGATTCTGATGTGCACAAAGTGTTGAGAATCCGTGAATCAAGGAGGGACTGGGAGTAAGTGGAGATAGTTGAATAAGTGAAGCTACTGCTCTAAGAATTTTAGCAGGAGAGGAAAACACAAAAAGCCAGGAACCAATGGAGACAGGAAGAGTTGCTGGTAGAGAGTTGGGACCACTAACGGTGGTTGAGGAAGAGGCCAGGATCTAGGCAAGACTGACGACTTCCTTATTCAAAAAGGGGAGAATCACTTGGACAGGCGGAAAGAACAGTGAGTACTGGCCCCACCCCCAGAGTTTCTGACTCAATAGGTCTGCGGTGGAGGTCAATAACTTGTATCTCTAACAAGTTACCAGGCAATGCTGATGGTGGGCGTGGGGCGTGGGGACATGCTTTAAGAGCTACGAACATGCAGAAACCCTGTTTCTACTAAAAATACAAAATTAGCTGGGCGTGATGGCACATCCCTATAATCCCAGCTACTCTGGAGGCTGAGGCAGGAGAATCGCTGGAACCACGAGGCGGAGGTTGCGGTGAGCCGAGATCGCACCATTGTACTCCAGCCTGGGTGATGAGTGAAACTCCATCTCAGAAAAAAAAAAAAAAAAAAGAATAGAAGAAAAAAGAAAACGATGAAGAAGGAGACTATGCAGAAAAACTTTTGAGGAAGAGAAAAATCCCATTCTGCTCTTTCCACTGATATGAAGAGTTTCACTTTAAGTCCAGTGAGAGCTGCTCAAGCTTTAGTCACTGCATTTGTCACCCTGGAAGTACCATCCTTTAGACTTTCATAGAAGCTTTAAAAATTCGGATACCCGGGCCCCATCCTTCCCTGTTAAATCAGAATTCCTTAGGGTGGGGCCTCTTTCTTGGAACCCTTAAGGGTCCCTAAGGGACTCTCATTATGGAGGCGCCCATGGAAAGGACTGCGCAGGTGAATTACAATGGGATCTTGCGTTCCAGGTGGGATGCCTTTGAGAATCACCTTCTGGGCTCCTGAACTGTCCCAGCTGGTACAGATAAGTCTTCTGGTTGAGAACCACCTTCAGGGGCCATCCCTGGTTCAGGGCAGATGTCACTTTAAGAGGGGAGTATCTCCTCTGACAGCCCCTGCTCTCCCTCCCAACTCCTGGCAATTTTGTTTTTCCCCTTAGTTGAAATTTCTACTTTCCCCTGGAAGTAGGAGAGGAGTTGAAGTTGCTGTAGGCAGTGAAGTGCCATGGGCAAAGGGAACACAAATGAGGTCGTGAGTGGCAGAAGGACCGTGAGTCTGCAAGTAGGAGAGATGGGGGTTGGGAGAACGTGAGACTTCCCGGAAAAGCAAAAGTCCCCTGATAGGAGTGGCCTGGAGTCTGCTTGGAGGCTGTGGGCGAAAGTGGCCAGTATGTTTACAGAAGGAATTACGACTCCCACGTTTCTGCAAGGATTTCTGCGCAGAGTTCAGTTTGAAGGAGATCCTTGGTGTATGTATATCCGGAAGGCCTTAATAACGATCTGCGAGTAACTGAATTTTAATAATGAAAGCGCTGAATGCAGGCAGGTAAAATCGAGGGCAAGATCTGCGGCCCTTCCAGCCATAGACGCGTGTCTCTCCTTTCCCCTCTGGTCAGTTCCTCTCCGCTTTTATTCTGCACGGCGTGCGTGCGGGGGGAAGCGGAGCGCGGCGGGGCAGGTGTGGGCACCGGGGCGCACCTGTGCCTGCGCACCCGGCATCCGGCAGGGGGCGGCCCGCGCCGGTCCCCGAGCTCCGCGGCGAGCGCCCCGCCCCCGGCCCGGAGGCCCCGGTGGCCGTGGGGGCGCGGGAGGGCGCGTCAGGCCGGGCCCCGGCAGGGCTGAGGCGCGGCGGCGCACGGGCGGTCCGCTCTGGCGCGCGGGTCCTCCCTCCTCGCCAGCCCTCGCCTCCTCCCTACACCTGGGCGGGGAGCGGCGCCGAGCGGTCTCCTCCCCCGGCGCTCGCAACTCCTGCCCGGCCGCAGCTGCGCCGCCGCCGCGGGAGTAAAGGTCGCGCCGCCGGGAGGGAGCCGGCCCGGCAGGTCGCGGAAGAACGAGAAGAGCGAGAAACTCCAGGCCAGCCCGGGAACATGGCGCTAGGAGGGCCGGCAGCGGACTGAGAGCCGCGGGGCTGTGAGGAGCGGGGGCCAGAGCCCCGCCCGGCCCGAACCATGTCGGTGGGCGAGCTCTACAGCCAGGTGAGCGCGGCCGCGGGGGAGGCGCCGCGGGGAAGGGGCGGCGCGCTCGGGGCCACCTAGCACTCAGGATCGCCTTCTCCCGCGACTCCTGGAGGCGGGAGGTGACGGGAGACCCCTCTTGCTGTCTCCCTCGTCTCAGTCCTCGGCGTCTCTAACTTCGGTTGGCGGAGAAAGTTTGGCGATTCCGGGAACGCCCGCACTGGCCTGCCGCCGGGCTCCTGGAGTTTCCGCAGCGCCACGGCTCAGCCCCAAGCTGGGGCTGTCGCCCCCTTCCCGCCGCGCCCCTACTTTCGTTGCCCGGGCTCGGCTCCAGCCGAGTTCTCTGAACCGCGAGGGCGACCCTGCCAGCTCTGAGCGCTGTGCGCCAGACGGTTCCCCCCGGTGTGCCCGCGCGCAGTACCCAGTCCCCACCGTGGACTCCGCCCTGGGGGCTCTGCGGCGCTGGCTCCAGAGGGCACGCCTCCGAGGCGTCCTTTCCTCCCGCATACCCACGATAGGGAACCCTGGACTTGGGAGAGGTGGGGGTTCTGCACTTGGTGGAGAAGGCGGAGGCCAAACCTGGCGTGAGGGCGCGGCGGCTGGACAGAGTGGGGGTAAGCGATGGGTGGAGGGGTGCTCCATTATCTCCGGAGACCCCAGGAAAGAGCGGTGTGAATTTGCCGGTGATGGGCATTTTGACGCCGGCCCCTCTGGTACCTAGAGGGCTTCAGTGACTGCAGGGAGGGGGGTTGGAGTGAAGCCGAATCGGGAGAAGGGTGTGAGTTTCAGGATGCCTTCAAGGTCGGAAGGGATGTGCGAGGCTGGGTGCTCCGAATCGGGAACAGGTGCTGCCGGGGCGGAAACGCCCGCGTTCCGCAGCAGGTGCTGTGGTTAAAGTTAGGGACGAGCCACCGCTTCTCGGGGAGCTCGAGGCAGCGCTGCGGCCGCCCGGGACCCCTGGAGTTTCAACCTGTAGTCAGGAGAGGGCAAAAGCCTTTCTTTACACGTGTGACCCACGCCCCTTTAAGAAAACAAGTTTTGGATAGTCCAATGCCTGGTTTTCCTGTTCGTCTTCTCGGGTGGCGAAAACACGTTTGACAGTGCCTGTGTACATGCCTCCGTGCAGAGTTGTGTGTGCGTGTGGTGTGCACCCGCGTTGCATGGGTGTGCGATTCCCGGGACACCCGCCCGGGGCCAACAGGTCTGGGCGGGGTAGGAACAGTCACTTCCGCGTCCTTATTGGCGATCACTCGAGGCTCTCCAGCGCATGTGGGAGCCCTTTGGCTCCGTGGGCTGTCCACCCGTCTAAGTTTGAGGAATTTTCAACTCTCACCTTCCTCCTGGAGGGGAGCAGGGTCGGGATGGGTTCACGCTCACCGGGTGGCCGCGGAGGCTGTCACTTAACTGGGGGTGGGACCGCGGCAGCCTCAAATACCGCCTCGGAGCCCACCGGGGACCCCCATGCAGCGATCAGGGATGGGCGACGGCCTCCGGGGGAGGAGGGAAGGAGGCGAGAGCCAGGGCGTGAACTTTGTGGTAGACCTGGCGTTGGAACGACACTCTACCCCTCTTAGCTGTGGAGGTCTTGGGAGGATCACTAAAAGCTCAGCTTTCAGTTTTTTCCCTGAAGCCGGTTAGGTTATCAGGAGCTGGGACTGGAGGCTGAAACCCAGAGAGGCAGAGGAAAAATCTGAACTTGAGTACTCAAAGAGCCGAAGCTTTGTTACATTAAGATGCATGGAGGTACAACTTGTACTTCTAAGTAAAAGGAGTGACACAACTGAATATGACTACAATGTGACAAAGTCCCTTATCAGGCAATATTGAATTGCTGCATTATCTGAGGGGGAAAGTTTTGTGGTGGGGGAAATGGGGTTAAAAGATAAAATAAGAAATGTAAACTTTATTTCTCAACATAATTTCCATCAAGCTCAAGACACTTTTGTGATACCAGCCACTTAGTTCTTCCCTAAAGAACTGAAGGTCCTGGGAATTTAAGCATCTCAGTTCAGTCTCTTTTACATTATTATTAACGGGACAAGATGTAGGCCCTTTACTTCAAGATTAGGACACGATGTCAGAAAGAGGGAAATCAGGACTGTGAGGTGAACCCCTAATAGTTTTCCATAGAAACTCTTGTGAAATTGCTCTTCTTTGAGAGGAATGAGAAGGAGCACTGTTGTGGCAGAAAAGGACTTTGTGGTGAACCTTTCCTGGGTGTTTTTCTGCTGAGCTTTGGCTTCCTCAAGACACTCGTAGTAAACAGATATCATCATCATTTGGCCTTCTAGAAAGTCAAGCAAAATGGCTTGAACATCCCCCCAAAACGTTGCTGTGATCTATGCTCTGAACCGGTCCATCTTTGCTGTGACTGGACCTCGTGGCGGTTATTGCTTTGATTGGTCTTTGCTTTGGGATTGAACTGGGAGAGTCACATTTGATCCTCTGTTAAAATCCAAAGAAATGTCTTGATCCCACTTGTTTAGAATTTCCATGGAAAGCTCTGCTTGTCTCCAGTTGATCTGGGTGCAACAGTTCTGGTATCCATCAAGTGGGAACTTTGCTTAACTTTATTTTTGGTCAGAATCATGTAAGCTGAACCAATTGAGATGTCTGTGGTGGTGGCTGTTGTTTCTACCGTTAATTGTCAGCCCTCTTCAATTAGGACACGAACAAGATACATTTTTTTTCCTCACACGGATGTGGATGGTCTGCTGGTGCAGGCTGCATCTTCGACATCGCCTCATCCCCCCTTAAAATAAGGTATCCACCTATAAACTGATTTCTTTGAGGGCATTGTCCCCTTAAGCTTTTCATAAAGTAATGATTTCACAATTCTCTTCACACTTCATTATAAATTTGGTGTTTGGTCTTGCTTCAGTTTTAGCAGAATTCGTGTTGCCCTGATAGGGGCTCTTTTCAAACTGATGACTTACCCTTCTTAGTGCCTCAAACTAGATCCTGTTCTAGATCCTGTTCATAGTTGTGATAGCAAGTATAAAACTATGAGCTTGTTTTGGTGCAAACAAAAAAAAAAAGCTCTGAAATACATGTGAAGTTTTTTCATGATATGCATTTTCCATGACCTTGAATAGCGCTCATAGGAGGCTAATGGACAATTAAATAAACCCTTAATTTTTGAAGCCCTAGTTTTGAAAAACAAGAACATCAGATTGCTTCTAAAGACAACACTTGTAGGAAGAAACACTGAATTTGCTTTTTAGTTAGAAATGAATATGTTGCATGTTAATTCTTGGACATGATGAAATATGGGAGTCTGAACTTGGGTTTCAGTGTAATTTTTCTCAGGTCATGGAGATATGTACAAAACTGGTGTCACCAGAGAACGGTCTTGGATATAAGACATTTAAAAAGTAGCTTCATTGTTGTGAGGGGTTGGCATAATTAATCCAAAACAAATATTAGAATTCTTCCCTAAGGGCTGCTGGGCTGTACCTTGCTCTGTTAATGAGTTTCCAGTTCTTAATCACTTAGGGTTTTGATTTTGAAATTAAGGAGATTTTTTGGGACCCAAGACAGTAGCTTCGAGATTTACATTTTGAGCAGTTGTTATTCTTCCTGGCAGTTAACACACTTGTGCTTTACTATGAGAAGCAGTTGTGTAGTTGCCCAACCACGGTCTCCCCACTTGCCAAGCTGGCTTCTCAGTGTGCACATGAATCTTAAGTTACACAGGGGAGTCATGCCTGCTGCTCGGATTCACTTTGTTTCTTGGAGATTATTCATTTTAGCGTATTATGAAAATAGCCGATGTTCCCTTTTATTTTTAACTTGTGAGTGGGCTTTCCTAATGTGGTGAACACTGGCACCAGAAACACACATCAGTGTATTATGCGGGATGGAAATAATAACCCATTATGCTAACAGCATTTATGGGAATGAAAATTTAAAGCTCTTTGATTATACCTGTTGCTTTTGTGACAGAGTTAGAAGATGTTATTATTGGAATACGAAACATTTAAATATATGTTAGCTTGTATGTATTAAATAGCATTCAGTAAGAACTTAATATTAGTGTATTTCTAATTAACTAAGAAAAGACTTTTCCCCTCCATCCAGTTAAATGTGATCTTGTTCTTCCTGATCTGTTCTCTTTAACTGGCAGTTTATATGTTAAGTGATTTTTTGGGGGGAGGGGTTAGGAGCCAAATGGCACTTCTCCATGAACAAAGACACTCCTGTTCTCAGAAGACCCAACACCTCATCTTTGAGGAACTGTTTTCTTTGTAGTGAGGTTTCTCTGGATGGAGAAAGAACACCAGTCAGTGCCAGACACTTTCAGGGAGATGTCAAAATGAGTCAGCCTCATTCACTCTTACCTCAGCTGCAAAGGTGGAGCCGATGATGGTCTCTGGTGTCACAGTGGCATGCATATGGCCAGTGTGGATGCTTGGCTTCCAACCTACTGGAAAAGACAATGTGGGCTTAATTTGCTTTGCATAGGTCCCATAAAGAAGCCCACACACGGGCAAGCATGATGAATACAATTTCATTACGATGATTGCAGATAGTAGTTGGATTTTAAAGTATAAAATGTAACCTCTCCTCCTCAGGCTGAATAATACAACTCTTTTCTATAGAAGAGTTTTTTCAGACAAAAAGTACTGCTATTTTGAAGACATGGATTTTCAATATGCTACTTTGATTCTAGCCAGCAGAGTGATTGAGAAATCATCAGATTGAAACTGGTGCCTTGAAACCAGTGCCTTCAAATAACCTTTTTTTCCTGCTTGACTTCTAATTGATAGTGTCTGAGCAATGGGTCTTTGAGTGTTGCTCGGAGGTCACTTTACTGGCAGACACACCCTGTGTATGGCAGCTTTGTACCCAGGAGCCTTTACGAAGGGTGCTGATTTGAGACCAGTCATTTGAAAAAATAGATTTCCCGTGCTTTGGGCAGATGTCCTTTAACTGTCCCTTACCTATATCTCAGGTAAGGTAAGTTTCTCCCAGGTGTCAGTCTGAAGGCAGCAAGAGCCACCTGTGTCCTCTGTACCCATTCACCACTGCTGGAGGGGCTGATGATTCCATCTTTTGTTGGTGGTTCTGAGTCATGTTCTTCTTTCCAAAAAGTGGTGACAGTGTTAAAGGCACGAGGACTTGAAGAGTGTCAGCAGGTGCTGTTAATACTCCTTTTGTTCCTCCCTTACTCCCTTCCCTGCATACTGCCTTGATGGTATGAGACCAGCCAGCACCCATCTCTTTGTCAAAGCTCCTGAAGCTGTCTTTGTGTGCATAGGGAGCCTGGGAATTTACATCCTCTGCAAAGGGGAACAGTCCTTAACCAGTGGCAGTGGCATGACATTGGTTTCCCTTCCCCTCACCTTGGGAATGGAACAGCTCTAAAGTGTGGCCCATACTGTTTTCAGTTTCTTTGCACGGTTGAGCTAAAGATACTGTGCTCTGGACTTTCCTTAATATTACATGTTTGCTTGGCTTCCTTTCCTCCCCTGTCCACCTTCTCTACTCCCCTACTGGTCTTTCTTGAAAACACTGCCTACAAATCTCTTGAGCAGGAATTCTCATCTCCGAGTTGGATTCTAAAAGCCAAGTTAAACCATAACTCATGGTGGCTTGGCTGAGTGGATCTTGAGAATCTCAAGGGCTCTGGCCCCTGTAGGGTACCAGGAGAGGCTGAGGAGAAGTATGGAGATGTGTGTCATGCTGTCACCTTCCTTTTGAACCTTGTTTTCTGTCTTGCATGTGGTTTTTTTCTTTTACCATCTCTGGTTCCAACTCCCTTGACCTTCTGCCCCCCTTTTTAGATGGGCCTAAACCCAATGGATCCTTCTTGACCCTGTTGGCGATCATCAGAATCTGGAAGTTTGTGCTTGTAGCTGTGGTGTATTCTGACCGCCTGTAACCTGTACTCATTGAGCAGGCTCTTGCCCTGCTCTCCTTTTTTGTTAGTTTTTGTGTGATGTCTTATCTTTTTAAGTAGGCTGAAATCCTGGAGAACAGAAACCATACCAGACATTTTTGGGAGCCTTTAGTGTGTTTGGTGATAAAAGCTAAATACACAAAGTACACTAATAATACAGGTTTATCTCTGCGTCACTAGAAGAGTGCATATACTCCTCTGCAAGTTATAGGCATTTTGTAGACATTATAGGCACTTTGTAGAAGTGCTGGTCTGGGGGGCTACAGTATTGGCAGAAAGGCTTCCTTTAAGAGGTAGTGGGACATGATTGGGGCTTAAGGAACGAATAGGATTTGACATGCATGAGGAGGCTGTGAAGAAGGATGCTATCAGAAGGAGACAGGAGAGAGTGAGTTTAAGACATAGGGACAGGCATGAGCTAGATGTATCTGGGGATTTAACTATTTTGAAATAATTTTAGACTTGCAAAACTACTGCAGTTCCTGTATTTTCCCAGATTGCCCTAGTGTTAACATGTCATATAACCATAGTTAATTGTTGAAACCAGGAAGTTAACATTTCGGTAATACTTCTAATTGGTCTATAGCGCTCACTGGAATTTCACCGGCTTTTTCACTAATGCTCTTTTTCTGGACCAGGATCCTGTCTAAGATTTCACACTGCCTTTAGGGTTGTAGCTCCCTGCCCCCTTCTAGTTAGTGACAGTTGCTCAGTTTTTTGTCTTTCATGACCTTGACACTTTAAGAGCATTGGTCAAGCCATGCACAGTCACTCACACCTGCAATCCTAGCACTTTGGGAGGCCAAGATGGGAGGATCTCTTAAGCCCAGGAGTTCGAGACCAGCCTGGACAACATAGTGAGACCTCGTCTCTACAAAAAGTAGAAAAAATTATCTGGCTTGATGGTATGCACCTGTGGTCCCAGCTACTCTGGAGGCTGAGGTGGGAGGATTGCTTGAGCCTGGGAGTTGAGGTAGCAGTGAGCTGTGATTGTACCACTGCACTCCAGCCTGGGTGACAGAGTGAGACCCTATCTCAAAAAAAAAAGCATTTCTCAATTATTTTATAGAATGATTTTGGGTTTGTCTGATTGTCTTATGCTTAAATGGAGGTTATGAATTTTGGGCAAGGACACATCAGAAATGGTGTGCCTTTCTCACTCCACCACCTCAGGAGATAGATGATATCAGCGTGACTCATTACTGATGGGTCACTTTGATCCCTTGGTTAAGCGGATGCCTGTCAGTTTCCTTTTATTGAATAATGGAATTTTGAAACTAAGACCTGGGTGCTAGGTGTACCCATTACTATTTTTAGTAGTTGCATAGAGATTACAGAGACTAGGACTCAATAAATGTTTTATTAAGAACAAGGGAAGTAGAAGAGTCAACTATGACCTTGGAATGTCCAACTTGAGTGTGGACAGAAAAAATTCAGGTTGGAGCAAGGATAATTCTTGATTTTTGACATGTTGGGTTTGGGATGACAATAGTTTGCCTAGGTGAAAGTATTTAATTTACATTTGGAGATTTAAGAATGAGCTTAGAAGAGGAATGTCAGGATCTGGGGTTCTTGCAAATGATACCTAGGATTTGCTTTTCTTTAATGAAGAAAGGCAGTTGTCTGATAGGATGGGGTTAATAAAGGTAAGATCAGGAGCTTGGTATGGGCATTTTCAAGGCCTCTGTGACTGTGATCTTGATGTGGATCACCCTGGATATTGTGGTTAAATGCTCTCAGCCCCAACACATTGGAACAGATACTTTGTAAGCCTTGGGGTTTTTTTATATGAAGAATTGGGGTGGTACCTGCATCATGGGAAGGTTACTGGAGGCTTATGATCCAAATCCATGTGAAGTGCTTGTCTAACATACTGCTGGCAACTGTTCATCAGTTGGCGTCTCCCTCCAGTCACCATGCTGGGTGGCAGTCAGCATTATGTGGCTAGCATCTTTTTTTCTCTAACCCTCCCCTGCTGTCCTGCAGGGATATTGATCACAAGGGGACTTGGTCAGAGAGGAAGTAGGATTGCTACCAATACATAACTATGAGAGTGGTAGACAAGGCATTGGAAGAAAAGGTTCCTGTTCCCACCACCCCTGGGGAAGCAGCAAGGGCAGTCTGAAAGAAGTTTTAAATTTAAGCTGTGCTTTCTAGTCTCTTATTATAGCTTTAAAGGAAAATTAAAAAGCGTTTTTCATAATGCTTCTCTTTTCCCTCTGTGAATACAAATGATTATTGAAACAATCCATACAATGCAGAAAAGACAAAGGCACTGTAGTCTCACTCCCAGAAACAGCTACTATTGACCATTTATGCATGTTCTCTGGCCCTATGTTGTCCAATAGGGTAACTGCATGTGGCTGCTGAGCACCTGGGACGGGGCTGGCCCAGGTGGGGATGAGCTGGAAGCATGCAGTACTATACACACTGGATTTCCAAGACTTAGGAAAATGTATACAGAATACCCTTCATACTTCTTAAATTGGTTATGTGTTGAAGTGATTACATTATATGTATGTTGGGCTAAAATACTCTCTTCAATTCACCTTTTAAATGTGGCTATTAGAAAATTTAAAGTACCACAGGGGGCTCATGTTTGTGGTTTGCATTCTATTTCTCTTGGGCAGTGCTGCTTTAGACTTCTGCACAACATGTACTCAAAACAAATGGGATCGTGCTATGCCTATTCTAAACCTTAATCCATGGGTATCTTTTCCTATAGTGCATAAAGGTAATTTTGCCATTTATATATATATATATATTATATAAATGTTATATATATATATATTATATATATAAATGTTATATATTATATATATAAATGTTATATATATAATATATATATATATACATGTTATATATAAATGATATATATATAATTGCATTTTAGGCTCTGGGGTACATGTAAAGAACATGCAGGATTGGTGCATAGGTATATACATGGCAATGTGGTTTGCTGCCTCCATCCCCATCACCTATATCTGGCATCTCTCCCCATGTTATCTCTCTCCAACTCTCTACCCGCCACTGTCCCTTCTCTAGTTCCCCCCAACAGACCTCAGTGTGCGATGCTCCCCTCCCTGTGTCCATGTGTTCTCATTGTTCAACACCCACCTATAAGTGAGAACACGTGGTGTTTGATTTTTCTGTTCTTGTGTCAGTTTGTTGAGAATGACGGTTTCCAGGTTCATGTCCCTACAAAGGACACGAACTCATTGTTTTTTATGGCTGCATAGTATTCCATGGTGTATATGTGCCACATTTTCCCTGTCCAGTCTATCTTTGATGGGCATCTGGGTTGGTTCCAAGTCTTTGCTATTGTAAACAGTGCTGCAGTGAACATACGTGTGCATGTGTCCTTATGATAGAATGATTTATAATCCTTTGGATATATACCCAGTAATGGGATTGCTGGGTCAAATGGAATTTCTATTTCCAGGTCCTTGAGGAATCACCACACTGTCTTCCACAATGATTGAACTAATTTACACTCCCACCGACAGTGTAAAAGTGTTCCTATTTCTCCACATCCTCTCCAGCATCTGTTGTCTCCAGATTTTTTAATGATCGCCATTCTAACTGGCATGAGATGGTATCTCAATGTAGTTTTGATTTGCATTTCTCTAATGACCAGTGATGATGAGCATTTTTTCATATGTTTGTTGGCCTCATATATGTCTTCTTTTGAAAAGTGTCTGTTCATATCCTTTGCCCATTTTCGAATGGGTTTGTGTTATTTTGTAAATCTGTTTTAGTTCTTTGTAGATTTTGGATATAAGTCCTTTGTCAGATGGATAGAGTGCAAAAATTTTTTCCCATTCTGTTGGTTGCTGGTTCACTCTAATGATTGTTTCCTTTGCTGTGCAAAAGCTGTGGAGTTTGATTAGGTCCCATTTGTCTATTTTGGCTTTTGTTGCCAATGCTTTTGGCGTTTTAGTCATGAAGTCCTTGCCTATGCCTATGTCCTGAATGGTTTTGCCTAGGTTTTCTTCTAGGGTTTTTATGGTGTTAGGTCTTATGTTTAAGTCTTTAATCCATCTGGAGTTAATTTTAGTGTAAGGTGTCAGGAAGGGGTCCAGTTTCTGCTTTCTGCACGTGGCTAGCCAGTTTTCCCAACACCATTTATTAAACAGGGAATCCTTTCCCCATTGCTTGTTTTTGTCAGGTTTGTCAAAAATCAGATGGTTGTAGATGTGTGGTGTTGCCTCTGAGACCTCTGTTCTGTTCCATTGGTCTATATCTCTGTTTTGGTACCAGTACCATGCTGTTTTGATTACTGTAGCCTTGTAGTATAGTTCAAAGTCAGGTAGTGTGATACCTCCAGCTATGTTCTTTTTGCTTAGAATTGACTGGGCTATGCAGGGTCTCTTTTGGTTCCATATGAAGTTTAAGGTGGTTTTTTCCAGTTCTGTGAAGAAGGTCATTGGTAGCTTGATGGGGATAGCATTGAATCTGTAAATCACTTTGAGCAGTATGGGCATTTTTACGATATTGATTCTCCCTAACCATGAGCATGGAATGTTTCTCCATCTGTTTGTGTCCTCTCTTATTTCCTTGAGCAATGATTTGTAGTTCTCCTTGAAGAGGTCCGTTACATCCTTTGTTAGTTGTATTCCTAGGTATTTTATTCTCTTTGTAGCAATTGTGAATGGCAGTTCATTCTTGATTTGGCTCTCTTTAAGTCTGTTATTGGTGTATAGGAATGCTTGTGATTTCTGCACATTGATTTTTGTATCTTGAGACTTTGCTGAAGTTGCTTGTCAGTTTAAGAAGATTTTGGGCTGAGACGATAGGGTCTTCTAAATATACAATCATGTCATCTGCAAATAGAGACAATTTGATTTCCTCCTTTCCTAATTGGATACCCTTTATTTCTTTTTCTTGCCTGATTGCTTTGGCTAGAACTTCCAATACTATATCAAATAGGAGTGGTGGGAGAGGGCATCCTTGTCTAGTGCCAGATTTCAAAGAGAATGCTTCCAGTTTTTGACCATTCAGTATGATATTGGCTGTGGGTTTGTTGTAAATAGCTTTTATTATTTTGAGATACATTCAAATAAACTAGGTATTATTTGTCGACAAATAAACTAGGTATTATCGACGAATAATACCTAGTTTATTTGAATGTTTTTAACAGAAAGAGCTGTTGAATTTTGTCAAAAGCCTTCTCTGCATCTATTGAGATAATCATGTGGTTTTTGTCATTGGTTCTGTTTATGGGTGCATTACATTTATAAACTTGTGTATGTTGAACCAGACTTGCATCCCCGGGATGAAGCCTACTTGATTGTGATGGATAAGCTTTTTGATGTGCTGTTGCAATTGGTTTCCTAGTATTTTATTGAAGATTTTTGCATATGTGTTCATCATGGCTGTTGGCCTGAAGTTTTCTTTTTTTGTTGAGTCTCTGCCGGCTTTTGGTACCAGGATGATGCTGGTCTCATAAAATGATTTGGGAAGGAGTCCCTCTTTTTGGATTATTTGAAATAGTTTCAGAAGGAGTGGTAGCAGCTACTCTTTGTATGTCTGGTAGAATTCAGCTGTGAACCCATCTGGACCTGGGCTTTTTTTGGTTAGTAGGCTATGAATTGCTGCTTCAACTTCAGCCTTATTATTCAGGGTTTCGACTTCTTCCTGGTTTAGGCTTGGGAGGGTGCAAGTGTCCAGGAATTTATCCATTTCTTCCAGGTTTACTGGTTTATGTGCATAGAGTTATTTGTAGTAATCTCTGATGGTAGTTTGTATTTCTGTGGTATTTGTGGTGATGTCCCCTGTATTGTTTTTTATTGCATCTATTTGATTCTTCTTTCTTTTCTTTTTTATTAATCTGGCTAGAAGTCTGTCTATTTTGTTGATCTTAAGTACTGGGATTACAGACGTGAGCCACCTCACCTATCCTAAAAAATACACATATTTTTAACTTGCCAAGGCCTGATGCCATATACTGTAATGTGTTTAACCATTCCCATAATGATGAACATTTAGGTTGGCTCCAATTATTTTCCTTTTGTTTTTCTTTGTTGACAATAATAATTGCACAAATTTATGGGGTTAAAGTGATTTTTTTTTCCAATACATGTATACAGTGTATTATGATCAAATCAGGGCAATTAGGTTATACATCGCCAGAAATATTTATCATTTCTTTGCATTAGTAACATTCAAGATCCTATCTTCTAGCTTTTTTGAAGATATACAATAAATTGTTAATCTTTTGATATTGCAAAAAATGTTGCACAATGTTCTTGTAACCTCATTTATTTTCTCAGAATAAATTCCTAAAGATGAAATTGCTGGCATGCACATTTACAGTGTTCGTTGATATGGCCAATAGCCACCAGAAAAGAACCAGTCTGTTTCTTCACCACTCTAAACTCAGGTCATTGTTCTTTTTTTTTTTTAACCTTATTCATATTAAATGTTTTATGCATGTTTTAAAGTTGACTTTCATTGGAAGGTTGAACATCTGTTCATATGCTTGGTAATTATGTGTAGTTTTCCTTGTATTTCCTGTTTGTATTAACTGGCAATATTTATAAATGTTTTTGCTCATTTAAATGACTAGTCTACATTTTTATTTATTTATTTTTTGAGGCAGAGTCTCATTCTGTCACCAGGCTGGAGTGTGCGTGATGGTGCAATCATGGCTTACTGCAGTCTGAACCTCCTAGGCTCAAGCAATCCTCCCACCTCAGCCTCCCATGTAACTGGGAACAGGCATATGCCACCATGCCCAACTAACTTTAAAAGAAAGACAGTTTTGGTTTTTTGGTAGAGACAGGGTCTCACCGTGTTGCCCAGGCTGATCTTGACCTCCTGGCCTCATGTGATCCCCCCACCTCAGCCTCCCAAGTGCTGGGATTATAGGCATAAGCCACAGCACCTGGCCTATTATGTATTTCGAGATAGGAGAGCATGGAAACCAGAATATTCAGAATACAATATACATTTAAAAAATAAAGCCCCAGGCTGGACTTAGTGGCTTATGCCTATAATCCCAGCACTTTGGGAGGCCGAGGTGGGCGGATGACCTGAGTCAGGAGTTCCAGACCAGCCTGACCAACATGGAGAAACCTTGTCTCTACTAAAGATACAAAATTAGTGGTACATGATGGTACATGCCTGTAATTCTAGCTACTCGGGAGGCTGAGGCAGGAGAATCACGTGAACCCAGGAGACAGAGGTTGTGGTGAGCTGAGATTGTGCCACTGCACTCCAGCATGGGCGACAAGAGTAAACTCCGTCTCAAAAAAAAAAAAAAAAAAGCACCTTGGCATGTATTTTCCCCTTTATTTGTTCTGAGCTTATATATTTTGAACCTTCTAGTTGGAAAACTACTGGTTATGGAGCACTTTTGCGCCAGGTCACTTCTCAGCACTACGTGTTAGCTCATTTAACAATAACACAGGCTTATGTGACTTTCCCAAAGCTGCCTGGCTTGAGGGCCCAGCTTCTGACCACTGTGTTCTGCTGCCTTCCATGAGGTATCTGTCCCATTTATGGTGAGTCAGGACATCATTTGGATAGGAGGGGCCCTAATATAGAGAGTCCTTTCTACCTGCCACTCTCCCTGCCCCAGCAACGGAAAACCCACCAAGAATAGAGGAGAAGGATCGAGTCCATGTGCAGAAAGAACAGCAGGTGGTCTGATCCTGTTTGTGTTCTTTTGCCACTGCTGCCGCCACCACCACATCCAGCCCCATGTGCATCTGGTGCTTCTTAAAACTGTCCCAAATGTAGGCAGAACCCCTGCTTTTGGCTTTCCTTAGGCCATGTAGTCCCAAAAGAGATCCACATCTTCAAAAAGGCTATGTGTAACAAAGTACACTGTCTTAGTCTGCTTTGTGTTGCTGTAACAGAATACCCGAGACTAGGTAAGTTATTTTAAAAAGGTTTACTTAGCTCACAGTTCTGTAGTCTGGGAAGTTCAAGGGCATTGCCCTGGCTTCTGGCACGGGCTTTCCCATGCCATAACATGGTGGAGAATGTCAAACGGGAGGCAGACAGGTGCAAAAAGACAAAATCTGAGGGGCATCCTGGCTTTATAACAACTCACTGTTGCAAGAATTTATCCATTCCCAAGAGAACTAATCTAGTCTCACTGTAGTGCAAACTCACTACCATGAGAACAGCAGCACACCATTCATGAGGGATCCACCCCTATAACCCAGACACAGCCCACTAGGCCCCACCTCCCAACACCACCACATTGAGGATCAAATTTCAACTTAAGCTTTGAGGACAAATGAATCACCTCGAAACCACAGTATACCTGAAACTCAAGGAGCTTAAAATTAGGTATTTCTGATCTAAAACTAACCATGCTTTCACTCTCAGGGCCTTGGTCCACTTTTCCTGGCTCCATCTCCCCCTTGACATCCTCCAGTGAAAAGCCTCCTCCTCCTTACCATGCTTCACACTTCATAGGCGTTTTGCTCTCTTTCGGGACTGTGACCAGAGATGCAGATATGAGACTCCTGGAAGTCTTTCTGCAACTTCTTGTTTAGTCAAAGGTCGTTGCCTTTTAGGGGTGTGCCCTGCCCTCTGGCAATTGGTGTCTGATGGAAGATGAGCTTGCCTTCCTTACTTAGGTTGTCCTCTCTGACCATCTTGGACAGATTCCTTCATGATCTGAGAAGAATGCCTCATAGAGGTATATCCAGGACCCAGTTCATTCTCTGTTAGCTTGTTAAGTGCTTATCAGGGGGTTTGTTAGAGCGCTTCAGAAACATCCTCCAATTGAGCATTTTAAGTTTGACCCAGGAGAAAGTCCTTGCGTTTTCCAGATCCAGGCATAGATGGGCTCCCACTGATCTCAGTAATTTGCCTGTGAGAATGAGCAAGCTTATATGTATGGGCTCACATTACTGGCTCATCATGCTTCTCTTAAAACTTACTCACTGGCTCATAAATTATCACCCTCCCTTGAACAATCCTAATAGTGACACAGACTCTGCAGCTTTTCTCTCCTTTGCTGAGGTTTGGGGAGGAATGGAGAAGCCCATCCTGAAAAGTTAATGACCTTCCCAGACAGCTTTTGCTGTTGTAAAACTCAAACACGCTGCGACATGAAATCCTAAGAGGAAGGAGAATATCCAGATGCCTTCTGCATGGAATTCAAAGACTTCTGTCTTCAGGACTAAGAAGCTCAGGTCTCCTGCTTTGGAGACCTGCCTCCATAATTAAAAAAACCCAGGCAATAAAATGCCATTTTCATTCATATTGTGACCTGGATTCTGTGTATCTTGGAAGGTGAAAGGGTGAAATATTTGGAGCAGTAAGTTGTCCTCTGTTCCACTGTCTACTTCATGTGCCCTGGCTATTTGCTTTAGACTCTGGTTCAGTTTCCTTTGCTAGCTGTTCTCCTAGACCCTAGCACGGCCCACCAATCATATGATATACTCTTAGAACATATTAACTCATTTCCTACAAGGCCCAGCTTAGGTATCATCATTTAATGTGCTTTAGAGAAGAATACATACAATACCATTCTTAGAATTTCTGAAACAAAATGAATAGTATTAAAGGACATATATGTGATAACATTGAGGAAAACCAGGGAATGAAGGAAAAGGAAACAATCTAGAATAATTATTTGGGAGGTGGGAGTGGCAGGGGAGCAGCATGGGAAATTGTACTATTAACAGTCTAATTTGGGTAGTGAGTTCACAGGAATTCATTTTATTACTATGTGTCATCAATTACTATCCAAAAAAGGTGGTTCTGCTGAAAATAAGATGAGTTATAATGCCAAATTAAATGACACAAAGCCAAATCAAAAGCTTTGAGGTCATGGGATTTTGGATTCACTGTTTCACTACTTTTTCTTTTGGGTGTGCAACCAATGGTTGAGTGTGTATATTTGCAAAATTGCTGTCATTGAAGTTGTAGGTAGAATCTTAGCATCACATCCCTCACAGTTCCCAAAGTAGGATTTTGTATTCTGTAGGACCTCAACAAATATCACTGAATTGGTTTAAAGTTAACCTGCAACCCCCCCAATCCCCCACACCCTGGTTCTAGGCCTGGTTCTTTGAGGAAAGCCCTCTCCTCACGAAGGAGCCACCTTGACTGTAACTTTATCTTCTGTGATTTTGGAAAGGCTTTTGGCTTGGCATACCCAGTAGAAAGCCCATCTGTTTCCTCTGGCACTTGCCTAAGTCTATGGAATGTGGAGCCCCTGTCAGGAGATAATGTTGTTTTTCTTTTTTCTTACAGTGCTCAAAGGCTTAGCACAAGGTGTGAATGTGGAATATCAGCAAAGTAACATTCGTGGATGTGAAAGTTAATGTAACTGCCTTGTGTTTGAATATCCTAATTTTACATTATTTTGGTCATATATTTTTGTCTTTATCTTCTCAAGGTTATCATTTGTTAAGAGCACAGTCTCCTATTTTTCCTCAATTAACTCAAAAGGTTTTATTAACAATCTTCCTCTGCCAAGCTGGCCAGAGGAAGAAAATAAACAAAAAAACCCCAAAACCGGTCTTACGAAGACCCATGGATATTTGCATGATGAGACGGGGGCATATATGGATCTCTACCTGTTCTGTTAATGATGTAGCAAATTTGGTGGCTTTCAGAAGAGAAAACAGTGAATCCAGGAGAAAAAACTAGATTGGGTTGGTTTGTTTCCTTCTCCCGCCCAGAAAAGATAATAGTACTCATAGTTTTGTATGAAGGTTCAGACCATCTTTCATATTCATCATGCAGGCAACAAAGGTTTGGAGCAATGTCTCACTGCTGGGATGTGTTACAGCCAGCACATGAGGCCGGGAGGAAGAGCCCACCCTGGCAAAAGTAGGCTTTTGACCTTGAGTTCTTCCAATCCAACGGTTCATTTGTTGTATGAATAAGCATTAAGGAGGTATTAGTACATTAAAGGGAGATAAATTGCCTTATCTCATCCCATCATCAGATTTAATCACATTTTCAATTTGCCTGAATTCCCTCATGAGGGATAATATTTATTTGTAAAGCAAGGAAAATGGATGTCTCCTCAGCCAGAAACTAGTGTGTCTTTGCTATCAAGCTGCTTGCTCTTTTAATTGCCATTTTACTGTGTGTGTGTGTGTCTAGGAAACAAGCTACAGGCACCAAACTGATGGCAGTGTCCATAAAATGTGATTGATTTTTATCAGTATGCCAGATCCTACATCGTCTGAATGCGTTCTGTTTCCTTGCGGATGGCCACTTGGGCAGGGGTGTGCAGATGCTGTAGCTCATTAATGCCTCTTATGAAACTTGCTTCAAACCTGATGGTGTGTGCTTTTGAGTCCTCCCTATGGTGACAATATCTTTGTCTGGAAGATAGGCTTTCTGTTCCAGAAATAGTTAAGTTATTCAAACAACTATGCTGTTTGAGTAAGGTGAGGACTCACTGACTTACATTGCTATTATGGATTGAGTGTGGCTTCCAGGTGCAGATGCCAATTTTGTGAGGCCTCTTACTAGCCGTCAGCATCTGGAGTTAGTTGGGCTTTGAATGTTCTCAGTGATTAATAGGTGTAGAGCCTCCCAAATTGTCAGGAAAATACTCATTTGGATGAAGCAGTTTTGGTCTGTTTGATTAACAATTTAAAGACAGAATTTTACAGTTATGCTGATTTATAGTTCCACTTAAATTATATGTATGTTAGTACAATTAACTTAGTATATGAACATATAATTACCTCAATGTTATGACAGATGTAATAACATTAATAAATATCTATTGATTTAAAAATCAAATGGAAAGTCCATTTCACCTAATTTCCTAAAATGCTCTTTTGAAAGTGGATGGCAAATACTCTTTTTACTGTCTTCTGTCTGCCGTGTCAGGCAGGATGATAGGTGCTGAATGTAGTGAATGAAAGAGAAGCAAGGAGGTGGGGCACCGTTATCCATGGTCATCAAAAGCAGGGAGCAGCCTTTTGACTATTCCAAGTGTCCATGGAAGGATGAATGGATGAATGAGATGTGGTCTGCCCACAAAGTGGGATGTATTCAGCCTTAAAAAACAATGAAATTGGCTGGGCGCGGTGGCTCATGACCATAATCCCAGCACTTTGGAAGACAGAGGTGGGCAGATCACAAGGTCAAGAGATTGAGACCATCCTGGCCAACATGGTGAAATCCCATCTCTACTACAATTACAAAAATTAGCTGGGTGTGGTGGCACATGCCTGTAGTCCCAGCTACTTGAGAGGCTGAGGAAGGAGAATTGCTTGAATCCAGGGGGTGGAGGTTGCGGTGAACTGAGATCACACCACTGCACTCCAGCCTGGCGACAGAGCGAGACTCTGTCTCAAAACCAAACCAAAACAAAAACACAGTGAAATTCTGACATCTGCTACAGCATGGATAAACCTTGAGGACATTTTGCTAAGTGAAATAAGCCAGTTACAAAAAGATAAGTGTGTGTTTCCACTTATATGAGGTATCTAGAATGGTCAAATTCAAAGAGATAGAAAGTAGAGTGGCAGAGTGTTTTCTGGACACAGAGTTTCCATCTTTCATTGAAACAAAGCTTTGGAGATGGATGCTTTGTGAGGGTTGTAAAACGATGTGAATGTACTTGATGCCACTGAACTATACATTTAAAAAATGGTGACAATGCTGCATTTTGTGTATCTTACCACATTTTAAAAACTAAACTCGGAATGGGTGGGTGGGAAGGAGGACTGGAAAATAGAGGTTGGTTGTTTAGATGGGGGATTGACCTGAGTTTTGAGTGCTGGTTCCTCAGCTTTCTAGCTGTGTAACCTTAGGCATAACCTCTAGGCTTCAGTTATCTGGAAACCAGGAGTAAGAGTCTAGGACACCCCTCAGGCTTGTTGATGAAGTGAGGTAACATGTGAACTGTATTAGCTGCTGATAGCCACATCACAAGTAGAAGGTCATCTCCTTGGGAGGTCACAGCTCTGTGCAGGGCTGTGTGGTCCGCGCCTGAATGGTTGGGAAGGGAGCTCTGGCTGCTGAATCACTGGCTCCAGCTCCTCTGTGCCGAGTGGCCAGCCTTGAATCAGGTCATCTCACCTAACAAAGCACTAGCATTGATGGAGAACCTTGAGGTTACAACATGCTTTTCCTTTTCAGGGGTGGAGAAGGCCCTTAGGAGTCTTCAGGTCCTGAATTTGAGGACCACTTGTCAGATCTTCAACCCTAGAGCTCCAGACCTAAGTGTTCCATAGCTTACGGTTGTGGGCCTTCCTGCACTTGGGTTGAGAAGAGCATCCCATGTTGATACTGCCAACAGGATGCTTGTATCTATCTTTGTCCCTCCTGGCACTTTGTGTTCTTGGCTATTTTGGGTCCAAGGGCACTTCAAGGCATAGGCTTCGTTCTAAGGATGCTTTAGGCATTTAGGGAGGTGAGGCTTTTTCAGGAACCAGGCTTAGCTGGTCTGAGAAGCATGGCCTAATAGGTCAGTGCAGCACTAGGGGACTGGAAAATGCCGAAGACTTCTGTGGCTTTAGGGAGTAGGATGTCCCATCAGCAGCAGGATTGGTTGCATTACTTTCTATGCTAGTGCTAGCAAGGTGACTCAGTTACTCTTGGCTCAGTTACTCTGCTGTGGTTTAAATGCCCTTTCAGAATCTGTAGTTCCAGTCTAGATGAGCTCCACTGTGCACCGATGTCCCGGTCATTATGACCCAAACTCTGAAGCTTTTGTAGAAGGCAGCCTCTTGATTGCTGACTCCTGGGCAGCTTCCTATACCTGGTTCAGGTGGCTTTGCCCACTTCAGCTGAAGGAACTTCCCAAGATGACTTAGCCACTGGGACCCATGTTTCCATCAAGAGAAACTGGAGGTTGCAAGTAGCAGAGCCCTGTGTTTTCCGCTTTGGATGCATCAAGATTACCTAGAGAGCTAATGTAAATACAGATGCTGTGTCTCCTGTATAATTGGCTTTGGGAGCCTTGTTCTAGGCCACTTCTTGCTAGATTATGGTTATTTATGGAACTTGCATTCTTCTGCCGGAGTCTAAACTATCATCCATCTCCGCCTAGATTCTGGTGGTGGCTGGTGGTTTTCATGTCTGGAAGAGCTTTAACCTGTCACCCCCTAAAAATAATGCTGGGCTTTGGGCCCTATGATTTGCCATTTATTATTAGTATAATAATAAACATTTTTTTTCTTGGATTTTATTTATCTCCTCTTCTAAAAGTGTCCTAGGTCCTCTCCTTTTTTTCCCTCCAGTTCCTTCCTCCACTCTCTCCCTTGCCTCACACTTTAACCTTCTGTAATCCATCCTTAATAAAGGCTCTAGGGATGACCCACTGTGTTAATAGCCCTGAAATCTGACTGGCAGCGTGAAACCAAATCCCATTTAGCAGGCCACTGCAGTCACACAACACTAGCTGTGGAGAGAGTTCTTACTTAATGGGACAGATGCGAAGAGTGTCCATCTGAATTGTGCTCACATTGCAATGTGAACCATCTTAGAAATCAGAAACTGCCTAAGTGCTGGCCAAAGAATGATGACATGTCCGGAGCTGTAAATAATACCAGATGCCCTGGAATGGTAGCCTGTATCTAAAGTGAGGCAGCTAGGTGCCAGCCAAATTATTTAGGTTTTAACTGTTTTCCATGGAATCTCACTCAGTAAGTAAACTCTTGGCTTAACACTGGAATTTAAAATCTTGCCTTATGCTTTTTGTGTTTTGCAAGGGGGGTCAGTGGTTGCACTTTCCTGCTGAGCTATGTTTCTGCATCTCAAGTCTTTTCTGTTAAGTTGCTGAGTATGGTGGATACCCTAAAAAATGATAATTTTTCACATAGTTATTCACTGGGCTTAATATGGGAGCTAGTCCATCGCACCAGTCAAGGAAGTTGATATTTTTCAGCCATATACACTTTCTGATTTAGCAGGGTTTTATATCGGTGGGAAGTGGCATTGATTCTACTTTGTGCCAGTTTGGGCTTGGAGCCTTGGTGGTGATCTGAGTTCAAAGCTCTCACACTCTGATTTGTGAAAATGTTCACTTTTAGTTCATTGTGTGTGCCAGAACTACCCTCTCTCCACAGCAGAGGTGTCTTCCACTCTTAGCCTCAGTGGGTTGGGTAATATTGTATAACAGACACAAATGTTTGAGAATCTTTTTGATGCTTAGCATGTGCTGGGTGTAAATGGTGAATAAGACATAGTCCTTGCTATTAAGGATTACAGTGCAGTAAGTGCTATTCAGGAGGAGTGTATCAAGGAAGTATTTAACAATATTCTTACCTTTGGAGATGACAAGAAGGATGGCGATGACAAGAAGGATGGCGATGACAAGAAGGATGGGCTGCAGCACCCCTCTAGTGCGGGCAGTTGTTAGAGGTTGCCTGGCTGTCATGGCAGCCATGAAGACAGTGCTCCAGAAGCCTTCACCTCTCACTGTTCCCTGTGGCTAGGTGTGCCTGCCTTGCACGTCAGTCTCTCAACATGCCTTTCTATCCCTGCCTGAGATCAGTTTAGGAGGGCTGAATGCTCTGTCTAGAACCACAGTTGAGTGGGTGGTGACAAAGACCCACATCATCTGGGGGCTTTCAGCCTTCAGAGTAGTTCCCTCTGAGCAGTTAAAAAGAGCTCTTGGAGTGGAATCCCTGTTTTTCACCTGGAAAACTGCTCCCTCCACCAGCTCCAGGGAGGGGCTCAAGGCAGTTTAGGAGAGCAGGACTTACAGGAGACAGCCTGATCGGGTGGGATGGGGATAGGGCTGAGTTTTGTTTGCTTGGCCTGTGGAGACTGAGCGACATTAACTATTGACATCAAAGAATGATTCCCGGGGAGAGATCCAAGATGGCCGACTAACAACAGCTCAGGAATGTAGCTCCCAGTGAAAGCGCAGAGAACGAGTGGACGCCGCACTTTCCGACGAGTTTTTGTTGCCCACAGA
>PVKP010019805.1:0-41789 GCA_004027715.1 Plecturocebus donacophilus | reverse complement strand
TTCTGTTTCTTAGTTTTCCTTTGGCGGACGCCGGTTCCCCTCTTCCCGGGTTCGCTGCGCCCGCTGTGAAACTCTCCGTCCTCAGCGCTTCCAATTGCTGTTTTCCTTGTGGGGATGGGACCAGCCGAGCCCGTCCGTCCCGCACACTCCGCACCGGGAAGCGCCGCGCTGGGTGCCGGCAAAACAGCCACGCCGGCCAGAAGAGTCACACTGGCGACCCGTGTGGCTTCTCTGCCGGGACTCTCCCGGTCTGTGGGCAACAAAAAGTCGTCGGAAAGTGCGGCGTCCACTCATTCTCTGCGCTTTCACTGGGAGCTACATTCCTGAGCTGTTGTTAGTCGGCCATCTTGGATCTCTCTCCCCGATTCTTAATTTTTAAAAAAGAATGGCAGCTTACTCCCAGCAAAATCGACAATTGAAGCATACAGCACTGCACTTAACTCCCACAGGAAAGGTGACTATATGCAAGGTCCTTTCTAAGAGTATACTCTTAACCTTGCTGTCTGTCAATAGCTTCCAAAAGCTTGGCTGAGATAAATAGTAGTTTAGAAGACTGCATAAAGATTCTATCATCTATTCTTTCAACTAGATTTGTATTTTTCAAACATCTTTTTAAAGTAGCTGAATCTTTTTATCAAATGAGATTTTTTTCACACAGTCCAGCAAATAAAATAGATTAAAAGAAGAGTTTACCCCAGGGACTCCTGTTGAACTCTGATGTCTTTAGTGAAACCCATGGCTGTTCAATGAAAAATCTGAAAACCATTGCCTTAATTGAGGTTGCAAGCCCAAAGGCTTTTAGGGCCCACTCAGGTAAATGTAGATGAGTCCATATTTGTATACATTTACATACATACATGCATATGTATGTATACACACAAAAAATATATATCAAGAGCATGAATAATTCCCAAGGGCATTTATCAAATGTGATTTGTTTGTCTGTAAAACACTGTGCTGGCCATGCAAGACACATATGCCCTTCTCATTTTATCCTTTGGACCCTAGTTTCCAAGACCTAGATACTCTAAAGTCTATCTTTAAATAGCTACATTATCACAAAATTATGCCCTGAAACTGTATTGTATTATATATAACTGTAACACATAATTTATTTTGTTTGATTGCATTTGGCATATTGTCATAAGTATGGCTTACTTTATAGAAAAGAGGATCATGTCTGTATTATTAGGATATTTAGAACAGTGTTTCTCAGAAGTTGATAAATGTACCTTTGTATTAAAATCCTCTGGAATGCACATTCCTTAGCCTTATCTGAAACTTACTAAAGCATAAATTTCTGGCAGTGAAGTCTGGAATTCTATAAATAAAATTATTTGATTAATGTAGAGGAAATTTAAATACATACAGCTAAGTGAAAGAAACCAATCTGAAAATGCTACATAATGTGTGATTTCAGCTACATGACATTCTGAAAAAAGTGAAACCAGGGAGACAGTAAAAAAAGATCAGTGGTTGTTACGGGTTAGAGGGGAGGATGAATTGCCAGAGCATAGTGAATTTTTAGGGCAGGGAGACTATATTACGTGGTAGATACATATCATCATACATTTGTCAAAATCCACTTAATGTACATTACTAAGAGTGAACCCTAATACAAATTACAAACTTTAGGAGATAATGTGTCAGTGTAGGTTCATCAAATACCTCACTGTGGTGGTGCAGGATGTCAGTGGTCGGGGAGGGTCTATGTGTTTGGGAACAGGGGTATATGGAAACTCTCTGTACATTCTGCTCCATTTTATTGTGAGTCTAAAATTGCTCTAAACTCAAAGTTTATTAATGCAAAAAGGTAGATAATTATTATGAACAATTAAGTTTGAATATCACTGGTCCAAAGGATGTTTTCTTTTTATTAACCTGTGTCCTCAGAGTCAATAGAAATTGTTCTCTGAACTCGTCTTGGAAATAATGATAATTCTGCTTTTATTAAATGATATTTTTTCTTAACTTTCAGAACTCTGTGAATTTTGTGACTAGTAGTACTTTCTTTTTTGTGTGGCTTGCTGATAAACTTAGGACAAAATTTATGGTGTTTATTTCACCAGTATATACACGTCAAGACTTTAAATTATCTTGCCAAACTCACTACTGGCTCTACTTTATTTTTCTGTTACTAAATTTCCTTCATTTATTTTTCTTCATTATTTTAATTTGCCTTATGTTGACAGATGTATTTTTGCTTCTGTGTAAGATATTTTAAACACTGTCGCATTGGACAGTAACTTAATTTTTCTGAGGTAATATTCCCATTTTTAAAAGGGAAATACTATTACTCGGCAAATAAATGTGTTGGATAATTCAATGTGATAGTGCATATAAAATGCTTACCAGAGTGCCTGGCACATAATTAGCACTCAATAACTGCTACTTAGTAATTTTTTAATAACTGGAATAATATATGCCAATATAAGTGTTAACATAAACTATCAGTTATATTCCAGAAGTTGATAGCTTTATTTTTTACTTTATAACTTCATTTTTATTTGCTTAATTATTGTGAAATAAATTACATACATCATTACATTTTATCTCCAAGTAATTCTAATGTGCATCTTTACAAAAATAGGAACACATAAATCTGAAATATTATTATATCTGAAAATAATAATTTCTTGATATCATCCAATACTCTATCCACTCATACATTTTGTCAATTATCCCCAGAATGTCTTTTCTAATGTGTTTGTCCAATGAACAATTTTAAGTAGAAAAACAATTACTGGGTTGTTTCTATGTAATCTAAATATCATTTGGCCATTTCTAAGTAATTAATTTTATGCAGGTTGGCTAGTAGAAGAGGACAAATGTTAGACAAATGGAAAGGGCAAGGAAAGGACCTGCCCAGAGCACACTGCTCCATGTGTACAGACAGCCAGAGCCTGCTGTTCATGGCAACTGGTATTTTTGCAGTTGGACTATAGTGTCACAGGATAGAGAGTCATGCTTTTAAAATTCATTTCAGCAAATAATAACACAATAAGCAATAATACAAACCTGGGAATTGACAGTATAGAACACAGAATCCACAACTGTCTCCATGGAAAGAAGCTGATCTGATAAATTATGCAAACGATTGTGTAATAGATGATTTTGTCTTTTATTTCATGAAGTTCCAGTGTAGTGGACATATTCAGGTTGTAAACACATTCAAATAGATAGGATACTTCCTATGAGCTGAAAAACAGAAGAGCACTGAAAGCAGAGAATTTTTTTTTTAACTTTTATTTTTTGAGACTGAGTTTAGCTCTTGTTACCCAGGCTGGAGTGCAATGGTACAATCTCAGCTCACTGCGACCTCTGCCTCATGGGTTCAAGCGATACTCCTGCCTCAGCCTCCAGATCAGTTGAGATTACAGGCATGTGCCACCATACCCTGCTAATTTTTGTATTTCTAGTAGAGATAAGATTTCTCCATGTTTTGTTCAGGCTGGTCTTGAACTTCTGACTTCAAGTGACCCACCCTCCTTGGCCTCCCAAAGTGCTGTGATTACAGGTGTTCACTGGGATTACAGGGTTATACTGCACCTGGCCGAAAGCATAGTTCTTTTTTTAAGTGAATTTACTAAAATTTTCTGTGAAGTGACAATCTAAAAAGGAATCAAGCACCAGAAAGATCCATTGATGCACAGGAATATAATTTTAGTAAAATAAATGTAGTTTAAATTTTAGATTTTAAAAAATTATATCATATGAGTTATTTTTTGACTCTCAAATTGAGCACTAGTTGCTTTGATTTTTGAGCTGTTGACATATATTTCCACTACTTGTAGTTTTCTACTTTGTGAGAAATTCACAGCAATCAGAGAAAAGATAAACAAGAATGAAACTGAGCATTTTTTTTTTTTTTTTAGTTTTCTTTAATCTGAGATTTTCCAAATGTTTATGCTAGTCTATCAGTTGAAGTGAATTCCAAGAAGTGCCTGGTCTTTGAAGGTAAAACTAAATTTGTTAGTGTCATCTCTTTCCCTTTTCCAATTCCCCATCAAACATACACAATAACACACACAGTCCTTGTATATTTTAGAAGTAATCTGATGACTCCAATAATCATTGACATAATTTATGTTAATTGTTATGCCAATAAATCAATAATGAAGCAATTGATTTATTTTGAGTTTGGGGACCTGGAATCAAGTCACATATTTTAATATGTTTACTGCTTCTCAGTGTGCTTCCTTGTCTTGAATGGTAAATGTTTTCTCATCCTAAATATTCAGAATGATCTTATTCATTATATTTCAACTGTGTTAGTTTTTCTTGCTCAGGAAATACAATGGATTCAACTCATTAATTCAAGAAACAACTGAACACCTGCTATATATCAGACTTTTATTTTAGGCACTAGGAATAGAGTATTAAACAAGACAGAGAAACATATATATACTCATGGGCCTTGCATTCTAGAAAGATGAGAGGAAAATAACCAAAAGAAGCAAATACTATGCTATGGATGTAAAGTGAGGAAAAGAGAAAGGGAGTTGTGGTGAGGTGGGGATGAGGGGAGGAGTCACAAATATAAATTGGGTAGATGGGAAAGACTCTAATTCTGCCAGGTGCTAGGTAGATGCAGCTGAATTAACTAGAAGAGGGGGAAGTTTATGATGTTTTGTACAAAGGCTCAAATGGGGTAGACTTGGCTTTGGGGAAGCAGTCAATGACTTTGACTTTCATGGAGTAGAATGAGAAGCCAGTTGATGGCTGACAAGTTTAGGACAGTTAGGTGGTTACTGCCATGTCCAAACAAGCTCTGACTGAGGAGACTGCAGTAGATTTAAAGAATAAAAGGTCACAATCTGAAGATATTTTGGAATTAGAAACAACAGAATATGGATATTAAATAAAGAAAAGAATTGATATTACCATACAAAGTTTTGGCCAAGAAACCATGAGAGTGGAGTTCCTATTGAGATGTGATATGTAAAGCATTCATAAGAAACCTATTTGGGATGCGTGTGCATGTGTGTCGTGTGTGTGTGTGCGTGTGTGTGTGTGTGTGTGTGTGTGTCTGCTTGCAGCAGGGAAAGGGTGAGTCAAGAGGAATATTTTGTTTGAAATGATTATTAAAAATCCAAATTGTGATGTTGTGTAGACAGTCTTGAATATAAAAGGCTGGATGGAGTTCGGGGAGAGTTTCTCGGTAGACATGTAAATCTGAAAATTTTCAACTTGATGTCTTAAGCCATGGGATTGGATGAGATCACTAAGAGAGTGAGCAGGAATAGAGAAGAAGTCCCATGAGTTTGATCTGAGACACTACACTCTGGAGATTAAAAATATGAAAGTAACTAAGGAGGTAGACAGGGAGCTATCCCTGAGCTAAGAGGAACACCATAAAAAGATGGTGACCTGGAAACCAAGTGAAAAAAAGTACTTTAAAGAAGAAAGAGGTATCTGAAGAACCAAATGCTGTTAATATGTCAAACAAAATGATAATTGATAACTATCTTTGGACTTTGGAATACAGCGTCATTGGCAACTTAACAAAGTCTATCGTTTTATAGTGTTTGAGGAAAATCCCAAATGGCGTGAGTTCAAGAAAGAATGCAGGAGGGAGTTGAGATAAGGAATAGAAGACAATAACTGTAGGCAACACTTTTGAGAAGTTTCGCTAAGAGAAAGAACATGGGTGACCTTGGATAAGGCTGGGTGGAGGAAGTACATATTTTTAATTTTTAATATAGGTTAAATAATACCATGTTTATATATAAAGTGAAATGGTTGTAGAGAGAGAAAATTAAGACTTGAAAGAGACGGGAGAACTTTCTGATTGATATCCTTGAGTGGGTTAAAGGAGTCAAGACATAGAGTCCAAGTGAAAGACATAGTTTTAGCTAGAAGCACAGTCATACCCTCCATAGCAATAGGAGAGAAAATACAGGACACACATGTGGGAAGGTGGGAGAGTGTGGATATAACCTTCAGATTGTTTCCTTTTATTTAACGAAACAAGGTCATTGACCTAATGTAATGGGGGAATTGATGTGGGAGCTTTGAGGAGAAATAGATAAGTAGTTATTCAGAAGAGTGGATTAGTGAACAAATTACGGAAATACAGTATTTTAGCTGGGCAGTATTGGAGACACCACTTGATGAAAGACACAATGAATTTAAAGTGATTGTTTTCTGCATAATCACTGTCACTGTCATATTCTGTCACGTAGATGCAGACTTAGAGTGGGCTGAGACATAGTGTTTGGGTTTTACTGAGTGAGTATCACAAAACATCAGAGTGGGGTGATTATAACATCTGGCCATAGACTCTAAGCTGCTGAATTGAGTGAATAAAATGAAGCCCCAAGGAAAGTCAGGGACAGTAAAAATGTGATAATATCAAAGTATTGTTTTTCTGGGGTTAAAGGAGTTTTTGAGTTGGAATGTCTATTAGTTTCCTATTGCTTATGTAGCAAGTTACCACAAACATAATAGTTATAAAAATGCGAATTTATTCTTTTATAATCCTGGATGTCAGAACTCCAAAATGTGTCTCCCTGGACTAAAATCAAGATGATGATAAGGTTGAGTTTCTTTCTGAAAACTCTAGGGAAAAAATATGTTTTTGTGCTTTTTCTAGGTTTTAGAGGTTTCCCCCATTACCTGCTTATGGCCCCCTTTCATCTTCAAATCCAGCAAAATATCCGTTCACATCTTTCTCTGATTCTTACTCTTCTGCCTTCCTCATTTAAGTACTCTTGTGATTGCAATGAACCCATCTGGATATTCCAGGATAATCTTCATATTTTAAGATATGCTAACTGGTAAACTTAATTCCATCTATGATTTAAATTTCCCTTTGTTAGTAACAACTGGAATTAGGACACTGACATCTTTGGGGGTTGTTATTCTGCCCAAATACAGGATATTAAAAGTAGTAAGCAGGAATTATGGGAGGACATGAGAGAAAATGTATACAAAGAAAGAAGTTGTTGAAAATAGGAAGGTTGAAATTGAAATTGTTATTTGGTAGTGGGTCTAGAGATGATGGGAATGAACCAACTCCAAAGGAAGAGAGTAGTCTAAAGAACCGATAGACCTGAGTTTTGAAATGATCATTTTGAAAGGATTATAATGCCCATACCATTATTTTAAAAATCAGTATCAAAGATCTAGAACCAGAAATATCATTTGACCTAATAATCCCATTACTAGGTATATACTCAAAGGATTATAAATCATTCTACTGTAAAGACACATGCACATGTGTGTTTATTGCATCACTGTTCATGATAACAAAGACTTGGAGCCAGCCCAAATGTCCATCAATGATAGACTGGTTGAAGAAAATGTAGCACATGTACCCCATGGAATACTATGTAGCCATAAAAAAGGATGAGTCTATGTCCTTTGCAGGGACACGAATGAAGCTGGAAACCACCATTCTCAGCAGACTAACACAGGAACAGAAAACCAAACACTGCATGTTCTCACTCATAAGTGGGAGTTGAACAATGAGAACACATGGACATAGGGAGGGGAACACCACACACCTGGGCCTCCCAGAGGGGTGGGGTGGGAGGGGAGGGATAGTGTTAGGAGAAATAGCTAATGTAGATGATGGGTTGATGGGTGCAGCAAACCACCATGGCAGGTGTATACTTATGTAACAAATCTGCACATTTGGCACATGTATCCCATAACTCAAAGTATAATAAAAAATTAACATAAGAGGGTTTCAGGGATTTAAGAGGTCAAATATTTAATCAATGGACAGTCATGACCCTCTGTGGCAGATTTTATTATTGTTTAGTAAATATTAGCCCCAGCCATGTCACTTTCTTTGGGCAATGGAATGTACAGATAAGTGAAAATGTGCCAGTTCTGAACAGAGGATTTAGCCAGTTCTCTTGAGCTCCTGCTGACCTCTGCTGTGAGAACTGCGTGCTGGGATGGTGGCTGCTCATTCAGCCTGGGATTTGGATTGTGAAGGCATGGAGCAGATCTGAAACTAATCTACAATCTAGACCTAAGCCCAAGTGAGTTTAGCTCATTCCTGTCCAGCTAAAGCCAATCCACAGACCTGTAGACAGAACACAAATTATTGTTTTTATAAACAAGTTTTGGGATTGTTTGTTCTGCAGTACTATCCAGCAAAAGCTGCTTAATACATTTGGTAACAGTAGATGACAGTAATAAGCAGGGCTAATAGGGAACTCCTCAGAAGATATGGAATTTAAAGCTTTTTGTTTTTTCTTTCAGGAAGAGAGAGGAAAATGATTTGGAATCCACTATAAGAAACAAGGACACTTACTTTATTTACAGGTCCAAGACCTGTGAGAGGAAAATCAGAATTTACTGTAGAGATTTCAAGGAAAATGAGGTTCACAGAAGGCATCTGCATTTTTATTAGAGCAAGAATATGAAGGTAAAATTTTGAGACATTGAAGATGTGGGAGAATTTGCTAATGATCTTCCTTAAATTCCATAGCACAGTAGAGAAATTTCTACTTTGACCTCTTTCTTATTTTAAGATCTTTTTTTCCCCACTCCCTAGTGTGCATCCCACTATGATGAATCCAGGCATCCCATAATCAAATCAGCCAAAACTGAAGCCATTATCAGCTCGGTAAACATACTTCCTCTCCTCGCTTTCCTTTTTCCTAAGCAAGAGATAGAGACATCTTTAATTTTTCCCTCCCCATTGCTTCTTGGATTCAATAGATGCCCAGATTTTGTCTATTATGCTTTCAAGTTATGTCCCAAATGGGTTGCTGTTTTCTTCCAACCTCACACTGCTGGCCTAGTACATACTCTCTTTTTTACTTGCATGAGATGCTGAAACAATTTTCTAAAAGGCTTTTATGTTTCTATTATCATCTCCAATTAATCTGCTTTTCTATTGAAAAGAACATGGATTCTTGAGTCAGATATTTCTCAGAATATTGGCTTTGAGACTTACTGTGAGACAAAAGATAAAGCTTTATGAACTTTCCTCACCTGTCAAAATGGGACACAATAACATTATCTAAATTACAAGTTTCCTCTAGAGTTAAATGAAATGACACCTAGGTAATTTATGGCACTAAATGATGTCAAATTAATGTTAGTTTCCTTGTTTCTCTTACATTTCCAGAGTTGTAGCTGAATAATGAAAATTTGATTGTGTCATTCTACTGTGAAAAAAGAAATCTCCAACAAATTCTCAGAATTACTTAGAATGGAAAGTAAATTCTCTATCATGTCATAAAATGCCTTCAATGAGTTGACTTAATTTTTTTCTTAAATTTCCTTCCACACTTGGGCACAGCTGATGGATCTGAATTGTAGTAGTAACTCCACTGGTGCAAAACTCACAAGGCTCCATTTCTAAGTAGTACAGCATCCTTGAAATGAGCTAATGCAGACATTACCAGTTGCTCACCACAAATCCATTTTCTTTTTGTTGTGGCAGAAACTTATCATCTGTAAATAATATCTGTGTTATCTTTCTCCGTATACCCATTTAGACTATGTGATCCAATCCTCTGTATTAAGTGGGAATATATTTGTGAGTTCTGGGAAGCAGAACAGACATAGATGTGACATGTGCCATTTCCATGCCTAGTCCTTAAAGCCTGACTTACTTCTCCACATTCCTTTTCTCTCCTGCCAGGCAGATGTGAACAATACAATATCTGCAGGCCAGATGTGAATAATATAATGGAGGACTCTGAGCCTCTGAAGAATGAAAGAGCCGTGAGATGACAGGTATTTGGATCCCTAAATGATTACATGAAGCAGCTCCCCCACCCTCAATTTCCATTGTACTGTGATGTAAACAAGAATCATGCCTTGTGTGTGTGTGTGATAATCTGTTGAGAGTTTATTGTTGATTCTAATAACTTTTAGCCTGCCAGATTAACACAGATATCGAGGGGTGTTGCTGCTGCAATAAAATCTAAAGAATGTGTCATTGGCTCAGTGATTGGGCAATGAGCTACAAAGAAGCAGATGTAAAAGGCTGACAGTTGAGATGCATCCTTTACTATGGCAACATATTTGGTAAAAATAAAATGTAACTAGAAAGGCAGACCACAAGCATATACATATAACTATGAAGAGAGGTTGTAAAACAGAACATTATTCATGAGTATAGGTTGCTATTGGATTAGTTTGGAAAGGCACTACAAGAAAGAGATCACAAGAAATAAGTGGTTTATTTGTAGCAAAAAAGGAACAGGAGGAATTTGGATGCTTTTCTAAGGTGGGAAAGCCAATTGATTCTGAACTCCAAAATAAAAGACATGAAAGATGAGATTTAGAAAACGGCTTTGAGCAGTGAGACTTTTCAGTTGAAATGATTTACTCAGCCACATTTTAGAAAGTCAGATTAGAGGTACCTTCTCACGAAGACCTATCCAGCTGTCATCATAATACCCTATCAAGTTGAGAGAAAAGGTCTGAGGATAAGCAAGCAGAGATAAAACTAGGTCTAGGAAAGTACTTTAAGCGTGGTTACCATGATATGAAAGTGACTTGAAGCAAATACATCAGAAACCTACTAAATTTTTGAGGGACTTCTGTTGCCAGTTAGACACAATGTCAAAGAAAAAGAACACCTGTGAATGTTCAAGCTGTTAAACATATTTCAGTTCATCGAGTTTTTTCCAGAGGTTAATTATCTGTAAAAGCTGAGCATCCCCAAAGGATGGCAATCTCCCCAGTGGAGAATAACAGAAAATGAAGGGTTATTCCCAGGAAACAGAGTCAAGGTCTCATTTGGAAACTCTACCAAGTGTCAGGAAAATAATCTTCATTCACCAAGCTGGTCCAACAGGATTTCATAGTCACTACAGCCAAATGACTACTTCCATTCTGCCATTCTTCGAATGGGTATGGTTATTGTAGTTATTCTCTTCCACTCTGTGTATATATATAAAACATATATATATATACTCTTTTTTTTTGGTGGAAAAGGGTATCAAATAAACACAACTTGTAGTTCTTATAGCACTACCAGAAATGGCGTCTGTGCTTGAGGACTGCATATCTCCTGAAGGTTCTAGATTGGGCTAGAGGCAGGGACTGGATGTGACATTGGCTGTCTCCTTTAGGGAAGTGGAAGGGTGCGCCTTGTGTGCAGAATAAAAGTCAAAGACTGGCTTGTACACAAATATCTATTTTAATTTGCAAACAGCTGGATATTACTCTCCAGCCTCTTTTTTTTTTTTTAAATGGAGCTTTATTAGTTACAAAGACAGTAGCACATCATTTAGCCCTTGATAAGGGTATCCATAAAAAACTGGGGATATTTTTGTCCCCAGATAGTCATCACGTACAGTCTCTCTTTAGTCTCTCTCACTCTGCATCATTCTCTTCGCGTCTTTTAGTATGCATACATTTTGTCTTCTCTGTATACATCTGTGCCATGGCTTCCGTTGTCATTTATTCTACTACACTCTCCACTGGGACCTCGCTGCGGCCGTTTTCTTATCTCCCTTTGCTTCTAGCTGCAGGACTTGTGCTTCGGCTTCTCCCGCTCCTTTCATCCCTGCCACGGCTTCTGCTGCTCCCCTCTTTTCTTCCAGACGCTCTCTTCTTTGGGCTATGATTATTGCTTCTAGACTTTTTGTCAGAATCGGAATGGCTCCGTTTGCTATCTCCCTAGAACTCTCGTGTTTTAAGAACTCAGGCCTTTCCTTAGCATTTTCCTGGTTAGGGTGACTGCTAAAAAATGTTTCATAAAGTTTTGTCTTTTTAGACTTGCCCTTCTCTTTAGAATCACTGTTGTTATGCCCTGAGCTTTTGTTTCACTTTGTTTTCTTCTTTTCTGTTTTTTTTCTTTAATGTCACTCTCACTCTGACTACTGCTTTCCAAAGTTTCAGTAGGGGAAGAGGAGGAGGATTTGCTTTTATGCTTTTTGTGTGTACTTCTGCTCTTCTGAAACTTTTTCTTTTTTCTATTTCTTTTTCTTTTTTTCTTCTCCGGTTTATCTAATTTCCTGAGAAGTTTCTTTTTTTGTTTGGTTGTTAATGACTTTAAAAATTCAACTTCTGGATCTTCTTCACCCTTACTTACAACATACTCCTGTGATGGATCATTTGTGGCCACGTTTCTCTGCCGTACATTTCACTGGAGGGCAAATCCAATGTTTTTCATTTCTTCTATTGGCTCTGAGGGGTGCACTGATGGCCCTGAACCATCACTGGGAACTGAACTTGCATTGATTCCAGAAAGACCAAACAAAGGATATTCACCCGTGTTGATGTGACCCCATTTGTGACATTTAATATACCTCACATTTCGAACCTGAATACCAAAGGGCTGACCTCTGATGTTCATATCATCTTTGGCATATTTTTCTTGTGGGGCTTCTTTCTGCCATTCAAATTTGTATTCAGTCTTTCCTCTGTTTCTTCTTTTCCTTTATGTACTTTTTAAACTCCTGGTGAGGCTTCACACATGAAATTAAGGCCTTCTTTACACATTCATATCCCATAGCCAATCTACTATCATATGATTCTTATTCTTTAAGATATTGTTGCATTAATTCATCTTGTTTCTTCTTATCATATGATATTTTCTGTTCTACCATCCATATTTTTTGGATATTAGATTTGGAGGCAGGATGAAAGTCCTTCTTACACATGGAGTTGCCGAAGGATTTCCCCATTTTGGAGCTGGCGCTGGGGAAAGCAGAGGCTAGTGGAATCGTATGATTAAGTTCTATTCACAGGATGTGGTTGGAGGGGTTGTCTGCAACTTTCAGGCCTGGTACCTCAAAGAATCCTCTCTCCCTTTGTCTTCTGGCCGCTGTAGAGGAGGATGCAGAAGCTTTTAGGTCTTAGGATGTTGTTGTGCATCATATAGAAAAAAAGCTGATCCTTAAATGACTGCATGCAACAAAGCCTCTTTGACAACTTTCATTGCATAGTGATGACATAAGCAGGAAAGAAACATTACTGTGAGAAATCATCAAGGTTTTCTTTTTTCATAATAGTTAAGCCACGTTATAGTTTCCAGCCTCCCCTAGAAGTTTACTTTTAGAGTGTATTTCTTGTTTGACACTTATTCAATATATATTCCATTCCCATAAAAACATTTCAGTAACTTTGGTCACATGAGACTGCATCTCTGTACAGCTTACTATGTTCATTTGGAAACCATGTATTGTCTACTCTGTGAGTAATCATGGCCATTTGACGGAGTTCTAGCTAGTGGAATACAAATAGGTGTTTAGCATGCCATTTCTGGGCTCACAGATATGACCCCTCAAGATATCTTACCCCTTCTGTTGGGATGATATGGAAAGCAATTGTACCTTAAGACACAGAAGAACCCATGAAAAAGGAGCCTAAGTTCAAATCACTGCATGGAAAAAAGCCACCATATTTGTGAGCAAGAAGTGGACTTCTGTTTTTACTTATATGAATATGTATTCTTAAAATTTTAATTGTGTGTGTGTGTGTGTGTGTGTGCGCGTGTGTATTTATTTATTTTTGGAGATAGAGTCTGACTCTGCCACCCAGGCTGGAGTGAAGTGACACCATCTTGGCTCATTGCAACCTCTGCCTCTCAGACTCCAGACATCCTTCCACCTCAGCCTCCCAGGTAGCTGAAACTACAGGCATGTACCACTGTGCTAGGCTAATTTTTGTAGAGACGGAGTTTCCCTTTGTTGCCCAAGCTGGTCTTGAACTGCTGATCTCTAGCAATTCTCCTGCCTCAGCGTCCCAAAGTGCTGGAATTGCAGGCATAAGCCACCATGCCCGGCCACATTTCTAAACCTTCAACCTTCTTGTAACAGCACTTAGCATTCACCATGATTAATAAATTGGCCATATTCCTTTATATCTCTGTTGCTTCGGTATAATCAGTTTGGAGCACCCTATTTTGACTTTTTCTCCCGAAAACTCCTATTTAACCCTCAGAACTCATCTCAAATATCAACTACTAACTGAGCTTTTTTCTATTCCTAGGCAGTTATTTATTCCCTTCCCCAGAATAACTAAAAAAATTCATGTATCCCTATTATTGTCTTTTTATTATTAAATCACAATGATTGATCTGCACAACAAATTATAATTAAATAATTGAAGATTTGCACAATCTTCCCTTCTTGACAGTTAAATCATAGAGAGCAGGAATTTACTTTATATTTCCCTATATCTACCATGCCTAACACAGAGTAGGCAATACATGGCTTCCAAATGAATAAAGTAATTTGTATTGAGATACAGTCTCATGTGATCAAAGTTACTGAAATATTTTATAAGAAGAAAATATATATTGAATAAATGTCAAACAAAAATACAGTCTAAAAGTAAACCTTATTAAAACAGATTCAGCTTTAGAACAAATAAAACACATTATCTGTCTGTCTCAGTATATTGAAATCCTAAAAATGTCATGACCCTCACGGAAGAAGATAGAAAATGCTATAACGGAGATTTTTCTTCCCACTCACCTCCAGTTAGGAAGGGATTTTAATTATTTCTACACTAATCCATTAATTATTCACAAACTCGATGATCTGAGTGTTTCATCTCCATTCCGTCAGAGTAAAGTTTCAGGCTTCCCTTGGCTTTTGCTGGGTGTAGGTTGTTCAAATGCAGCCAATTTAGTCTTTTGTAGAAGTTTCTCGACACTTTTCTCAAGGTCTTCTATGATTGTATAGAAAACTTTGCTTTATCAGGTGAATTCCAAATGTGAGAGAAAATTATTTGGAAAAATATAATTATGTTTTATTTCAGATCCAATTTCAACCAAGGAAGACAACTCATACAAAAAGCTTAATTTCCACTGGGTTGTTTCATGTATGACTCACTTGTATGATTTTTAAGAATCTTCTAGCTATCATAATAGTTAACGAAATTGAAAATCAAGAATATGAATCAGATGTATTGCAGTAACTAAATTCTCAACAGGTTTTATTTTTTATTATACCACACTATGTAGATACAGTGACACAAACATAGATTTAAAGTAAATAGTTCATTTTATTTGTATTGAAAATACTTTAAAGAAAATATTGTCATCAGATCAATTCTGCTTATACATCTGAATCTATTTCTGGATAATATGATCAGAATTAATTACAAAAGACAACGAGAGTGCACCACAATGCCACGAGTTTATCACTTAGGGCCTCTATATGTTTTTGTTTTCAAATGGAAGAGAGCTCTTACTAAGTGTCCTGTTTTAGATTACATTTAAATGACAGCTGTTTTTTCTGTATTTGTGAAGAACAATACATTAACAGATATCTGACTATACACCTATTTGTCTCTCTCCTTTGTACCTATGATTAAATTCTTACAAGATATAACTTCCGAGTTTTACATGGTTATTTGAAATGTCACCATTTTAAGCAAAATAAACATGAGAGATTAGCTCAGCTAAGCCATATGCTTACTATAATAAAACCATAAAACACTCACCTGGAATCACAGTTTCCCAGCATCTACTATTGCCTATTGTCAGCAATTGAATATGTAGAGAATATTAGTAGCACTGAGGTGAAAGAGTACAATGCTTGGTATCAAACCCATCTGATGCTAATACATAAGAAGCCTTTACTTTTTCCCCCACCCACACCTTTTTAAAAAGATAGCAAATGATTAGAAAGAATAAATCAGCCTCAGTTGCTTTATATTTGTTCTTACTCTAAATATTATTACTCTGGGGAAGCTGTACCATAATACACAAATGAAAAGATGTAAAGATAGCCATGGCAGAGTCATAAGGTTATTATTATTTGAAATGTTAAAGTGCCTTTATAAACTGATAAAACAGAAATTGCAGTAATACTCAGCAGTTGACATAAAGCTCACTATTTCTGGCTCAAAAGGGTCAATGCACTAACTCTCCTGGATATTCAGTAACATCCTCTATATTGTATACCAGGTAAAATAGAAAAAAGTTAGATCATTTTTCTACTTCTAAGTGGAACAGCAAAGAATCATCACAGAGTCTCTGACACAAAACAGGAGTTCATATAGGTGAATGTTGGTATTAAATTTCACAGCCTCATTTTCACATTGTTGTTTATGCCTTAATTACTTGTTGTACTCAAGTTTTCAAACCATTTTAATTCATGATCTTTTCTATTACAGCAGGTCCAGGCTTTCCCTTCTCAAATCTTACCTTGTCAATCTGATACAGAAACTAAAACCTACAAATGTAACAATTATTAAACTCAACTCTACAACCATCTTCCACCCAAAAGGATCTGGTCTGCAACTGATCCACATTCTCTTGGTCAGTAATACCACCTTTTGCTCAGGAACCCAAGCCATACCTGAATCATCCTTTCTTTCTTATTCCTCTCCCTTTACTTCAGCCAGTAAGTCCTAAAAATTTTTGTCTATCTCCTAAAAATCTCTTTTATAAGTTTCTTTTATCTTGTTATCACTATCAGTAGTTTTATTCAGGATATTGTTTTTTTTTTCTTTTTCTAGAACTAGCCCCCTAACTAAGCTTACTATATTTAGTATCTCTCTAATTTTACTTCTTTTATTTCCCCAAACTTGTGTTTCTGACACAAATTTGATCTTTTCACTATCCTATTTGAAAAGCTCCATTAAGTCGTTATTACATGCAGGATAGTATAAAAATTTCTGAACTTGTCTCCTGAGATCTTTTATAAGGAAGCTCCATGTTACTTTTCTTACACTTTTTTGTCTTAGTCTCTTTAGGCTGCTATAAAATTACTATAGACTAGTTACCTCATATACAGCAGAAAATTATTTCTCACAGTGCTAGACTGAGAAGTCCAAGATAAAGGCTCCAACATATTGAGTGTCTGGTGGAAGTTCACTTTCTTTTCCATAGAAGGCCATCTTCTCACTATAACTTCATTGGAGGAAGGAGCAAGTGAGTTCGCTACGTCTTTATAAGGTATCAAATCTCATTTATGAGGTCTCTATCCTCATGACCAAATCACTGTCCAGAGTCCCCATATGCAAATACTACCACATTGGGGATTATATTTCAATATATGAAATTGAAGGGAACACAAACATCTTGTCTATAGCATACACCTTTTCATCACCTTATATTCCAGCCATACTGGATCACCAGTATTCCCAGAAATTACCAAGTTTATCTACACATTTGATAGTCTTACTGGAGTAAGAGACTAAAGAGGAAGTATAGCTCAGTGTTGAGGGCCACGAGTTTTGGAATGAATTCAAATGGAGGCCTTGAGTCTCTGCTTCGCAATTTGCTAGTAGTGAAACCTGGTCACTAAAATAATGAAGCCCCAAGTTTCAGTTTCTCTTCTACAAAATGAGGATTAAAAATCACTCTTTTCAGGGTTGATATGAAGGTTATCTATGAGATTATCTATCTGTCTATCTATCTATTAGATTAACACAATGACTAGAAGATAGTGAATAATATAGGGTAATAATTTACTGTGGCTATGACTGTTATTACTACTGTTACTATTTGTACTACTGTTGAAGTTCCTTTGCATTTAGTTGCTACATGTTTTGAAATTCTCAGCAGTAGATATTGTTTTTCTGAAAGTGTACTTGCTTATTAGAAACAACTGAAAATAATTTAGGTTACTTTATTTTTAAATGGGTGATCAAGTTTTATAATATTATTCTGATCTAAATGAAATTTAATTATGAAAAAATAGCCTGATAATCCAGGTTGGATGATTAACTTTGAAAACAACTTCAATAGATTATTTAAAAAGTATTCAGAGAAACATAAACATTTTGATGTAGGTGTATGGTTAGGATAAATATTTATTATCCAAACACTTTTCGGAAGGAAAGAGGAATTAATAATTATTAGGCAGAGACAATAAGAGCAAATGAGAATAGTTTCTGGAAAAGCCTCCTCTGCCCCCCAAGTTAGTTCAGTTTATTTTTATCTTGAATGAGATTGAAAAACTTGGGTTGGAAAATGTTGAATGTAGAAAGATCTACCATTAAAATAAACACTGAAGTCAGTTACCGTCCTTTACATAAAGCTAAACTTACCTTTGCTAGATGTTATAATATGTGTGACAAATGTAACAAAAATATTAAAACCATAATTATCAGATATTTATTCATAGATAATTTAATTTTAATGGGGTAGAAGAGTAGTTAGGATATTTTTTAAATGTGGTAAGGATAAAGCAGGTCATATGTAAGTTATAACACACCCAGCTACCAAAATGTCCTTTGGGCTTTTGAGACAGTAAAGAAATTCAGCATTACCTTTAATATTTGTGTGAAGATAAGACACATGTTAAGTTAAAGGAGTTACTTAGTGTCTTTGAAGGAAATGAAATGATGAGTATTAAAAAAACTAAATAAGCACAGTGTTAAAAGGCTGTTGTCTCTGCTGGGGAGAACTCAAAAAAGAATCCTCTTTTCTCTTTGAAATCTAGTTTCATATGCATTTTTCAACTTTTTACAAGAAAGGTGACAAAAAAATTGTTTTCTCTGCTTAGCTGGCTTTCAGTAGTCTGCACATCAATAGGAAAGAAAAGATGCAAGAAAAGTAATTTATCTGCTGAAGAAAAACATTCCTGATAGTATTCACCTGCTAAAAATCTTACATGCATTTAATAAGGTGAGGTAGTAAATCTCCTGTTTTATCACCAGCTTTACTGCATGCTCATTAGGTGTGCACTATGTGTAGAATACTCCACTAAGCACTGAGATTTCAAAAGTTTGCAGAGCGTCTTCGCAGAAGGTATTGGACAGTAACTTAGATACTATGAAATATGACTATGCTTACCCAGTCATAGAGAACAGCTTCATGAAAGAAAAAATCTGTTTTGTCTGAGTTAATGGACTCGCCCAGTGTTTGTACATGGATTATTTTTCTTATATTTTCTTTCTGCATTTTTCATGTTGTAATCCCTAGATCCTATGTCTAGACCACAATCCAGTACCTTCGGTTTATGTTACTTTGTCCTGGCATTTTAAACTAGATTCTGACTTTATGCTGCAGTTGACATACAAACTCAATACTGTCTGTAAAACATACCATATGCCCTCTAGATTTCACTTATAATTCACCTGGAGAGAGGAAGTGACATTTCTAGAAATGCTAGATCACAGAGACCCAGAATTTCACAAAAAATAAACTGTAAGATTAAAAACTGGGAAAGGACCAAGATAGTAGATTAGAGGCTCTTAATGTGCCTCAGCCGCCTTGAAATAGGAAGACAGTGAATAAACATCCACTATGTAAGTTTTACCTCAAGAAGGAAAATGGGAATCCCCTGGATCATAAAATACACCCCAGATTCTGGGGAGAAGAATAATGGTAAACAGGCCCATTGATAGTGTTCAGTTGATAAAAGTGAGTGAAGCCCCAGTGCAAAAGAGATGCAGAAAGCCTCCATCTATGACTCACCTTTGCACTGTAGAACCAGGAAACTCAGGCCAAGGGAGAGCACTTTGTTTCCCTAAGCCCTGGAACTAACATGCAGAGAGGCTTGGAGACACTGTGAGGGAAAGACACTGGGAAAAGCTGCAGGCATTTTCATATGCTCAAACTGAGAGCAGGATGCCAGTTTTTAATCTGTTATTCTTTGGCAACCTGGCAGTGTGGCCATAAAAACATTTTAAGCTCAGGGCAGAGATTGAAGTGCCTGCTCTGAGTGCAGTAGGGTCCTCCAAAGCCAGAACAGTGGAAAGCGCTTCAGCAGTAAATGCTGGAATTGTGCTCACCTCTGTTGCGAGCTTGAGGGAGGAAGTGAGCACCTATAGCTGCAGTTTTTCTTGGGCAGCTAGACTTGCATCCAGCAGCTTGGTGACCTATAACTAGTCTGTGTGTGCCATTGCTGGATGTTCTAGTCTAATACCATGAGATCATGGTGCAGTGGGACAGTCTCCATTCCATACCCAAGCGGATCTTCTGGCATTCGGATTACCTGTTCAAGTCGTTCAGCAGCCTGAGTTGCCCTATCCCTCCTGTGCAGGGATCTTGGTGCAGCAGGGCCTGCTCCACTCCATACCCAGGCAGATCTTCAGGCATTTGAAGCATCTGTTTGTGTGGGTCAGCAGCCTGAGCTGACCTGGACACAGATCCTGGTATAGTAGGACCCTTTCCAATCCACACTAAGCAAGGTTTCTAGACATTCACAGCACCAGCTCTCCTGGATCAGCAACAAGAACAGCCTTCCCCTCCTGTACAGAGATCCTGTTGCAAGGGGTCACTATTTACTACATGTCCAGGCATGTCTCCCGGCATTCAGGGCACCTGCTTAAGTTGTTTAGCAGTGTGAGTCACCCTACCCTCCCTGTGCAGAGGGCTTGGTACAGCAGGGCCCTCTCTGCTCCATGTCCAGGCAGATCTCCAAGCATCTGTAGGATCTATTCTCCTGAATTAAGTATTTAGGCTACTCCCCATCCCTACACATAAAACTAGGGGCAGGAGGTTTCCCCGCTGTACACCTTGGCACACTTCTGGGTGCTTGGTGGCCCTTTACTGGATTCTCCCACAGCATTGGTGCTGTGTCTCATGTTGGAGGACATCTATGTGGGCCTACCAAATCCAACCCTGTTCACTGTGATCCCAGTGCCCCTGGGACTGAGCAAGGAGCTCAGACCTGTGTGCACTCCATGAATCATTCCATTGCTTGAGGCAACAGAGCTTCTCCCAGTGAACAAGGATCAAGTATATGCCTAGCCACACTGGCACCAGCCATCTCCTACTTGTAAGTGCTATCTAGTGGCTTGCAGGTCATACTGCACAGCCCGATATAAAACCTGCCAAAAGACATTCATAGTTCTATGGAAAGAAGGCCAAAAGACCTACTCAACATTCTCTACAGTTACACCACCTAGTGGGGGTGGGGGAGTGGGGCAGGAGAGAGGGAAAAGGAAAGGAAAAAAATAATATTACATCAAAATAATTGCAAAATTTCGAAGTTCTAGTGTCTCCAGATAAGTAAGTGCCAGCTCAAGAATGAAACATTTAAATGTAGTGACACCAGTAAAAGATTGCATTAGCTCCTTTGTTTCCTAACCGAAATGGAAACCCAGAAATGACAGAAAGAACTCAAGACATGGATTGCAAGGAAGCTCAATGAGATCTAAGTCAAGGTTGAAAATAAACACAAAGAGACCTCTAAGGCAATGCAGGAAATGAAGGCAGAGTTGAACATTGTAACAAAGCAAAACAAAACAATCATGGTGTCTGAAACTGAAAAACTTAAGAAATTTCAAAAAACAATTGAAAGCTTTATAAATAGACTGGACCAAGTAGAGCAAAGAATTTCAAAGCATGAAGTGGTCTTTCAAACTAATTCAATCAGACAAAAATCAGAATCAAGATAAAAGAATCAGAAAAAAAGAACAAAGTCTTAGGGAAATATGGGATTATGTAAAGTGAACGAACCTAGATTTATGGATATTTCTGAAAAATAAGGAGAAAAAGAAAACAACCTGGAAACCATATTTGAGTAAATAATTCAAGAAAATATTTCTAATCATGCTGGAAAGGTAGACATCTTGATACAAGAAATCCAGAGAACACCTGCAAGATACTATACAAAATAAATATCACCAACACATATAGTCACCAGACTGTCAACAAACACTAAAGAAAAAAATCTTAAGGGCAGCTAGAGAAAAAAGCCAGATCACGTACAAAGGGAACCCCATTAAGCTAACAATGGACTTCTTAACGGAAAACTTACAAGCTAAAAGAGATTGTGGGACTATTTTTAGCATTCATAAAGAGAAGAAATTCTACAAACTTTATATCTTGCCAATCTAAGCTTCCTAAGCACAGGAAAAAGAAAATCTTCCAGACAAGCAAGCTCTAACAGCATCGGTTACCACTAGACTAGCCTTACAAGTGATCCTTAAGGGAGTTCTAACATAGAAATGAAAGAATAATATCTCCTACCACAAAAACACACTTAAGTATATGGCCCAAAGACTGTATAAAGCAACCACACAGCAGAAACTACAAAGCAACCAGCTAATAATTTCACAATAGGATCAAAGCCTCATATATCTATATTAATCTTGAATGTAAATAAATACCCTGCTTAAATGGCACAAAGTGGCAAGGTGGATAAAAAGGAACAAGATACATCTGTCTGCTATCTTCAAAAGACCCACATCAAATGTAACAACATCCGCAGGCTCAAAGTAAGCAAACGGAGAAAGATCTACCATGAAAATGGAAAACAAAAAGAGCAGAGGGTCACTGTTCCTACAATAGGTAACAGAGACAGCATGCCAAGAACAGTAAAAAGTGACAAAGAATGGCATTAAAACTGATAAAGTGTTCAATTAAAAAAAGACTTAGCTATTCTAAAAATATACTCAACCCAATATTTGAGCATCCAGAGTCATAAAACCAGTACTTGCAGAACTAGAAAAAGACTTAGATAGCTACACAATAATAGTGATGGACAGTAACACCCCACTGACAGCATTAGACACATCATTAGGGCAGAAAACTAAAAATGAAACTCTGAACTTAAATTTGACACGACCAACTGGAGCTAATAGACATCTACAGAACACCCCACCCATTAACTACAGAATACACATTCTTCTTATCTGCACGATAAACATAATTCAGGATTAACCATGTGTTCAATCATAAAGAAAATCTCAATAAATTAAAAAAAAATCAGAATTATACTAACTATGCTCTTAGATCACGGTGGATAGATTTCTCAAAAACATACAATTACATGGAATTTAAACAACTTGCTTCTGAATGAGTTTTGGTTAAACAACAAAATTAAGGCAGAAATTAAAAAAGAAAACTTTGAAATAAATGAAAACAGAACCACAACATACCAAAATCTCTATTATGTAGCAAAAGCAGTGTTAAGAGTAATGTTTACAGTGTTGGATACCTCAAAATGTTAGAAATTTCTCAAATTAATGATCTAACCTAGAGGAGACAGAAAAAAAAAAGAACAAACTACCCTGAAATAGCAAATGAAATTATTAACAGTGCAAACAGATAACCTACAGACTGATAGAAACTTTTTACAAACTGCGTATCTGACAAAGTCTAAAATTTAGAATCTTCAAGAAATTTAAATAATTGAATAAGCAAAAAGAAATAACTCCATTATGAATTAGGTAAAAGACATGAACAAATACTTCTCCAAAGAAAACATGTAAGTGGCCCACAAATACATGAAAAATGCTCCAAATCACTATTCATCTGAGAAATGCAAATCAAAACCATAATAAAATACCATCTCATGCCAGTCAGAATGGTCCTTATTAAAAAGTCAAAAAATCACAGACATTGGCAAGGCTGCAGAGAAAAGGGAACATTGAAACACTGTTGGTGGGAATGTAAATTAGTCCAACCACAATAGAGAGCAATTTGGAGATTTCTCAAGTAATTAATTGTTGAACTACCATTTGATTGACCAATCCCATTACTGGATTTCTAAAGAAAACAAATTATTCTATCAAAAAGACACATACACTTGCATGTTCATGAGAGCACTGCTCACAAAAGCAAAGACATGAAATCAACTTAGGTGCCCATCAACAGTAGATTGCATAAAGAAAATGTGGTACATATATACAATGGAATACTATGCAGCCATAAAAAAGAACACAATGTTGTTCTGTGCGGCAACATGAATGTAGCTAGAGGCCATTATCCTAAGTGAGTTAACACAGGAACAGAAAACCAAATACTGTGCTCTCACTTTATCAGTAGGAGTTAAATATTTGGGTGCTTACAGACATAAAGATGGCAACAATAGAAACTGGGGATTACCAGAAGTGGGGATGTGGGAGGTGACAAGTTTAAAAAGACTATTAGGTACTTTGCTCAGTATCTGGGTAATAGGATCATTTGTACCCTAAACCTCAGCATCACACAGTATTACCCATGTAAAAAATATTTATATGTACTCATTGAATCTAAAATAAGTTTAAGATAAACTGTAGGAAATATTTGCAAATATACATGAAATCTGGATTAATATTACAAATTCATCCAAAAATATTTATTGGCCATCTACAAAGTCCCCAGCATCATCAAACATGTTGGGAATAGAGCAATCTAAAGAGCAGTGAAGTTCCTTCTTAGAAGCCACTTGCATTTTAGCATATGTTGAAGACAGACAATGCCCTAGGTATATAATAGAAAAATAAAAAATAAAAAAATAGAAAAATAAAACAGAACAATGATGCTAGGGTATGGTGGGCATGAGTGGAGGTACTATGTCTTTCAGAGAGACACAAAAACCACTCAGTTAAGGTGTTGTTTGTGCAGAAACATGAAGGAAATGAAGGGCCTGAGGATAGGTTGGGGAAGAACATTCCAGGTAAAGAAAACATCACTGCAAAGGCTCCAGTGCAGAGGTAAAGTTGCTGTTTTCAAAGAATAGTAAGTGCAGTTAGAGTCCAACAAACCACAGGGAAAATAAGAGAGAAGGTTAGAGGTTGACAGAGGCAGATTGGGGACAGTCTTCAGGCCATATTAGGAACTGTGGCCTTTATTGTGTGAGATGCGAAGCCATTACAAATTTACAGCAGAAAAGGGACATGGTGTGATTTCCTTCTTCAAGAATTATTCTGGGTGTGTGTGGAGGATATGCCATAGAAATGACAAAATTGAAAACCAGAATACTAGTCCTGAAGCTACCTGAATACATCATATGAGAGATAATAGAGTTTGGATTGGGCAGGAGTGATAAATATGGTGAGAAGTATTGAAATTCTGAATACCTCTTAAAGGTAGAGTTGATAGGATTTGTAGATAGATCAGCTGTGGGCAATAAGATTGAGGGGTTAAGTTCGATTCTAAGTAACTAGTAATATTAGGCTGTCATTTAATAAGATTAAAAAGCATATATTTGTGTGAGTAAGGGGTATGTGAGTGTGTGTGTGCACACTTGTGTAAAATATCAAGTTAAGTTTTGGACATAATATGTTTGCATCGCAATTAGACAGCCAAGTCAAAAGGTGAGTAGGAGCTGGACACATTTGTTTGGAGTTCACATGAGTTTAGTGCTAGAGTGTAAATTTGGGAATCTTCAGCATCTAGATGTTATTTAAAGCCCTGGATGTGGATAAGGTCACTGTAATGAGTAAAGGGAATAAAGTTTAAGACGTGAGCATTGGAACATTCTGAGATCTAGAGGTTGAGAGGATGGGATGCAGCAAGAAAGAGACTGTGAAGAAAGGGCTATGAAGCAGACATAAGATATAAAAGAAAGTACTAACCATGTCATGCTTTACCTGCTTAGAGATCGAGTAAGATGTGTGCTAAGAAAATATCAGCTGGCCACAGTGGCTCATGCCTGTAATCCTGGCACTTTGAGAGGCCAAAGTGGGCAGATCGCTTGAGCACAGGAGTTTGAGACCAACCTGGGCAACATGGCAAAACCCCATCTCTATCAAAAACCCCGCAAAATTAGCCTGGCATGGTAATGCACACCTGTTGTCCCAGCTACTTGGGAGGCTGAGGTGGAAGGATCACTTGATCCTCCAAGTTGGACGTTGCAGTGAGCCAAGATCATGTCACTGCGCTCCAGCCTGGGTAACAGAGTGAGACCCTATCGCAAAAAAATAAAAAATAAAAAAAATAAAAGAAAAAAAAGGACGAAAAGAAATTATTATAAATTATCATTAGATAATTAGCTGTGGCAACAAGAAGTTCACTGGCAAGAGTGGCAAGGGCCATTCCAGTGGGAGACCTGGCCAAAGTCTTACTTGAGTGGACTGAGGAAGTTCGTGGAGGAGATGAAGGAATTATTTCAAACACATAAACTGAAAAGACTGACTATTACTTATTGAGTGCTTTGGATATCTAGACATCTCTCGAAGGACTGTACATGAATTAACTTTCTATGAGGAAGTTATATGTATTAGTTACAATTTGTAGACAAGAAAACTGAGTTAACAGAAAGACTATATAACTTGTATAATAATATACAGTAAGTGATGATGCAGGGATTTTTTTTTTTTTTTTTAGACGTAATGTCCCTCTATCACCTGGGCTGGAGTTCAGTGGTGCCATTTCAGCTCACTGCAACCTCTGCCTCCCCAGTTTAAGCAATTCTCCTGTCTCAGCGTCCCGAGTAGCTGGGACTACAGGCGCCTGTCTGTTTTTTGTATTTTTATTTTTAGTAGAGGCAGAGTTTCACCTTGTTGGTCAGGCTGATCTCGAAATCCTGACCTTGCCATCCACCTGCCTCAGCCTCCCAAAGTGCTGGGACTACAGGTGTGAGGCATTGCGCCCGGCCGGAGCAGGGATTTTTAACCTAAGGAGTCTAACTTCAGGAATCTGGCTCTTAATCTCCATGTTATAGCAGAAGATTCTCTACAATTAGTTCCATAACTTCCTGATACTAAGACGACAAAAATGAAATGTACCTTTTCATAGGAATAACATCGATGATGATACTTTCATCAAATTTTTCTGCAACCATTTTTCTTGCAGTTGACACCATTCTTCACCTTTCTTTTTCTGGCTGGAGGGAAACAGGGAAAGTGGGATGCTGTGGTTTGAATGTGTCTCTTCCAAAATTCAGGTGTTCTTAATGTGACAGTATTAAGAGGTGGGGCTTTTAGAAAGTGATTAGGCTTTCTACATTCCTCTGGCATAAATGAATTTTAGATCCTTGTAAAAGAAGCTTTGCACAACATTCAGTCCTTTTTCCCTCCTGGCTTCTGCCATGTGAGGACACAGCAACAAGGCACCATTGTGGAAGCAGAGAGCAGCTCTCATTGGACACCAAATTCCAGCACCTTGATCTTGGACTTTTCAGCCTCCAGAACGTGAGACTATATTACCCAGTTATAGGTATTTTCTTACAGTAGCACAAACTAAGACAAGAAGTAATATAACAGAAGATGGTAAAATAATACAGACATGAATGATGAAGTTTAAATGAAGATACAAACATTTAATAATCTTATGGCTTTCTTCTACTGAAAACAAAACACTAAAAAATTCCCAGTTTATATGAATTATGGAAGAAGAGAAAAATGCACTGATCGTGCCTTATCTGATACATTGTACATATCAAAATATGTACTCCATGAATATGTAAAATTATTTGTTAATAAAAAATAAAATATTGAAAATAAAAAAAATGCACAGAAAGTGTATATGATTACTATTGTTACAGGATCTTTGGGGTGTCGATTTTCTGGCAGGAAACCTCTGTGGCTGTGATGCCTTTGCCTGCATCCAGGAAGAATGAGGTACAACGATAAGTAAGAATGAAGAAGATGAGCTTTCTTGAGTGTTAGAACAGCTGAGAGGAGATTCACAGTGGCAGTGGGTAGCTCCTCTCTGTAGGCAGGTCCTTCATCCAGTGTTCCGTTCTCAGCAGACAGAAGGCCCTGGAAAGGGTGGCTTCTCTCTGCTCACTGTTCATGTCACGTCTGTAGCTCTCAGCAGAGAGGAGGCCCCGGAGAGGGTGGCTCTTCTCTGCCTGCAGTTCATCTCTGCAGCTCTCACTGCAACTGGTTGTTCTATCCTCTCTCTGCCCTCTTCGTCTCTGGCAATCCTCTCCTGTGCTCTGGCTGAATCCAGAGCTTTAACGGACCTCAGAGGGGAGGAAGTGCCTGCCGATTCGTCCGTGGGCAGCCTTGGGCCGGTGGGAAGAGGCACCACAAGTCCCCACTCCAGTCTGTGGGACTGGCAGCTTGTCCCCACCCTTCGGGCCATCCCTGGCCTGAAGATGGGGCCTTACTGGGGACCTGCCCCTTTCCACCCACCCAGGAATCAGTCTGCCTCTTGCTGCCATTCATGGCCCCTAGGGCTTGGTGCCAGCCTCTGCTCTGAGATTGAAGCAGGTGCCCGGAGTGGAGAGAGGCCAGGAGTGGGAGCAGATACTCACCAGCCTGCTCAGGGATTTGGGGGTGTCTTTCCTGGGGCCCCTCAGGGTGCAGGCTGCAGAGATACCTGGGTCTTGTGCCTGGAAGGGGGCTGCAGCTGGACTCAGGAGGACAGATCTTGCCTGCTCCTAGCCCCCTCCAAGAGCACAGGGCGGCTCAGACCTGCAGCTACTATTTGGGCAGGGATCCTGCCTGCTCCATAGAGCAGGAGGCCTGGGTATGGAGCCACAGTTTGGGTAGCAGCAGCAGCACCAGGAGCTCCTGCCCCAACTCAGAAGAGGCAGGGATCCCATCAGGTCCCTGGAGTGCGCAGTCCTAGCACACCTCCCTGCTGCAGCGGGCATGAGGCAGCAGCCACTGCCATCACTGTGTCCCAGGCATCATGGATACCAAGTACCAGACAAAGTCATCATTCTCTGAAAGCTTATAATCTAGTGAAAACAGAAAAAATTAAAACATTATGACCCAGTGTGACATTTTGTTGAATATTACATTAGTGCAGGTGCAGGTACAGTGGGAACACTAAACTGTAGGTCTAATCTGGTCCAGACCTGGGAAGATTTCCCTCAGCAAACACTGTGTAAGTTGAGATCAGAGGAACATATGGACTATTATGTATATACTTTGTAAAACTCTCAACGTATAGCCTTTAGATAGACATATGTATAGGTCAGGGTGAGCAAACTCATGGGCCCAATCTGGTCTTCCAGTTTTTTGTAAATCAAGTTTTACTGAACACAGCTTTGGTTCATGTACATATGGCTGCTTTGTCGACACAGTGGTAGAGCATAGTGTCCATATAATATACAAAACAGAAAATATTATCTGGCCTTTTATAGAACTTCTGATATAAATGATTTACTTGTTACATGTATAAAGTTACCTATTGTAATTAATGTTTTCAAGGAATATTTGTAAAGATTTGTCATTAAATTATTATTATATTTAAAATATTTTTAAATTAGTTTCTCAAATGAAATTTTTTAAATTAAAAAATATGGGTGAGCTTTTTATAATGCAATTTATCAACTAGTGCTTATGAGCTGTGGCCCCCTTAAGATGGGATGAGATCTCCAAGTCGTCACAGTTCCTGCCACTCCTTGTTTTTCCTGTATGTGACTCCTTGTCACTCACTTATATTATTTTTCTGGACCCTCTAGAAATTTGAGTTTTGATCCATAGAAAGCGAATCCAAGATGTAGTATGTCTTTCTAAGCAAATCCCAGGAAAGATAATCAATGGAAGATCAAAGATTAAAATACAGGCAATTGGCAGAGGATATGGCATATGTGAATGATTAATTTCATATATTCTAACAGAGTTAAATCTTCATCATTTTTATTATCTGTTTCAGAGAATTGCAGGGACTGAGATGGGAGTTTCTTGTCTAAGAACAAGTTTCCCAGGAAGGATAAAGAAATAGATAATTTATTGGTCCTGATCTTCCACAGAAACAGAAAAATATTGCCTAATTGAAAGAACAATGTAGGAAGTGAGCGAGAACAGTCTAAATTAAGTTTCACTCTGATAAAGATGGTAGTTCTCATGACCAATACTATCTTTGTAATTTTACCATTGTCTGTTACATTGTCTCCTCTGTGTTTCCTTCTAGTTGTTTCAGAGAATAATGAGTTAAGGAAGGGACAAAAAAAATATCACATTCCATTCTGTGTGGACTGGAGGAAAACTGTCTAGCTGGGAGAACGGCTGCAGAGAAGGAAGCACAAAGATGAGCTGAGAGGGTAAGTGGGGTGTTAGAAGTCAACATGGGATAACAAAACTGTCTGAGGTTTGGATCACTACAGAAATCTCTACGTTGCATTGTACGTGATCAACAACTAGATTAATGTTTTGCTGACTGTGGGCCTGAGGTAGGCTCCTTAAAAATCTCTGTGGAGAAAGAGAGATCCCAGAGTGTGGTCTGGAAATTAACTGATCTCAGGTGCAAAGAAGATTGCAAAAGCGTAGGACTTGGTGCTTTTCTTTGCAAAGCCAAATGTTTGTCATTTAAATTGTATCATTTGAGATGTGGTAAAAGATATGATTCCTTTACCAAATCAAACTACGAGTACATGGATATCCCTAAAATTGTAGCTTAAAGTAATGCACTAAGAAACAAGTATCCAGAGTTCACTTGAGCTTAGAAACCTAAAATAATTTTCTTTTAGAAAATGTAAATAACAGCTAATTGGGGAGATAAGGAAAAGAATTGCAAGAGTCAAGTCATATTTTTTAGTCTGTGATTAGGCTAATGTGCAATTTTTTAAGAACTGCTTTATTCCCTATGTCTAGATAAGAGTGCTAATGCAGATTCACTTGAGAGTTTTCCAAAAAGATTTAGTTACTTTTACTTTGTTAAGGAATTTTTAAGATGCTCCATGATTCTTGCTGATTTTGTACCGTGTTTCCTTCTCTTTTTGTTTAGTCTTCTCATCTTCTACTTTTTCATATTCTTTTCATCTCTTTATGTAAGAAAGTAGATAAGATATGGAATAATTTGGCAAATTGGTTGACAGAGCAGGAGATGCATGGGAAAACCAAACTAAACCTAGTCTGGATATTTTGTTTTCATTTTGTCTTTTATATTGTTGAACTTTATGAAACTACTGATGCTTTAATGCTTTTTGACCTATTAAGAAAACAAATTCATATGGTTCAACCTACTCAAAAATGCATCATGTCATTCCTCTTCCCAAGACAATTTCAGTTGCTTCCTGTGGCTACCAATGTAAAACCCAGACTCATTAGCCTGGCTGTTCCAGAGGGCTCATCAACAGGGCACAGCACTTCTCTACCACAATTCTCTAATCCAGTTGAGTTGGCCCCACTCAAAATCCATGTCCTTTAGAAGATTTCACAGCTCAATGTAGTAAGTGAGTGTTTCCTTCCCCAGTACCCAGCATTGTGTATAAAATATACAAAATACTGCATATATTGTAGTATACAATGCACAATTAACCATGTGCTTATCTTTTAGTCTTGCAGGACTCTTGAACATGCTATCTCAAATGGTTCTACTTTAATCACAAATTAAAATACAAACTGCTTATGAACAAAGCCATGCTTTAAGCATTAAAAAAATAATCTCTATTCTAGTATCTTACAGCACAATTGGAATTTGATTAAATATTTTTGGCTTTATTTTGGTCAATTTTTTTGTTGTTGTAGTTGACTAATCAAGGTTTAGAGAATCCTGCCCCAATTGGTATATTTTGGGGAATTTAAAAAATGGAAAGCCATTATGTGGACAGTTTCTTTTGCTAATTTATGCCTTTTCTATATACTTTAGGAGAAGATTATTTGAAGTTCCTATACTTTGTTAGAATCTGGATTCCAAACTTCAAATTTAGTTGTTTTTGTTCAATAATCTTAAGTTCAAGGGAATTGTGATCAAGGTGTGAGAAGTGCATTTGTACTTTTGAGAGCATCTCAGCCTACTGTGGAGAGAATCCTTTCACATAAATTATGCAAACTGTCTAAAAGAAGAAAATTACACCATACCTTATACAAATCCTGAGCTCCAGGGAAAGAGGCTCTGTGGGGGAAAGTTAATTTTAGGCAACCCACTGAATAACTTTTCTGTGTGTGACAGTGGGATGGATGTACAGGATACAGGGACTGCCATGTGGCAGGCAGGGACTGCTGTGGAGCTGGCAGCGGCCCCAGGGTGTGACTGGCAGGGACTGTCTTGCAGCAGCTGGGAGCAACAGGAGGTGGCGGTGGTGAGCGTATGGCTGGCAGGAAGATGGCCTTACAGCTGGCAGTGGGAACTGTGAAGCAATAATCTGGCTGGGGCTGCTGTCAGCAATCCCAACCAGGTACCGACCCTGCTTAGAGCTCTGTGAGAAATCAAGGGTTGATATCATCTGATTCTAAAAATAGTCAGCCAGCCCACATGAACTGGCAAAACAGAACATTTCATGTATGTGTTGGATGACCTTCTTTGCCATGAATGCCCATTACTGGTTATTTTCATGGCTTCCTGATTTTTCCCATTGAAAAAGAAATACCAGAAAACTACAACTATTAGCAGCCTAAGGACAATTTTCAGTGATAGAGACCCTTGAATCCATCCCGGTAAATGCTGAATTAAATGTTATGTCTCAACCAGTAATAAGCAAGTGAAGAATCTGGCTCTTTTAACAAAGGTTTAGGATGGCAATGCTCAAAGGTAACTTTCATTTTTATAGAAACAAGGTTGTAATCTAATATTAAAGAAAGGTCACCTTTGCTGGAAATTCACATTTGTGCTTTGCAATTGTTTTAATACAAAGTACATCCAAACGAAAGAACATTAGGGCAGCCAAGGTTAGCATTGGGCTGCTCTGGTACACACAAACACACACACATCCCTTCTGAATGTACCCAGTGGGTTTGCAAAATGTTATGTGAAGAACCTGACAATCTAAGAGTTGAGCAAAGAGCTGAGCAAAGAGCATAGTTAGAGAATCCTTTGCCTTTATTGTGCTTGATACTGCCCACAAAAATTTCATTTTATAACATTCATTTATAGCAATAGGATGTGGATTGGGAATCCTCATGTTGGCAGTGAAGGAAACCATAAGACAACCCAGAGTTTAAGGAAATGAAACTATTACTCTGAAGAATAACAACAGCACTAATCTTAAAATAATTATTTCTTTCTTTATGTCTTAATTTTTTCACCATTTTCTCTAGTTTTTTTTTTTTTTTAATGTATTGGATGTGACCTTAACATTGTCACTAAAATTTTAAGCAATCTCTTCATGATAATATTATTTAGCCCCATTTCAAAAGGCAAGTGACTCCTAATACAGTTTATTGTGAGAAGCAAAGTTTTGGGTGTGTGAATATGATGAGCAGGGATTTGGGTACATTTTGCAAAAGAGGGCATCTTTCTCATTTCTGGCTCTGCTGGCAATTGAAGTCATTTTGGATATTACCTGCTTTGTGTTTTAATTTATTCCACAAGATAATGAAGGATATTCTAGTATAATGTTACTCTACTATATTCTTAGGACTGATAATATGTACAACTATAACTTCCAAATTATTGTGGGCTCCTTTAAACTAGAGTTTATAAAATTAAATAGCCCATTTTTCTAATACTCTTTATATCACTCAGTAAATAATGCGTTGCTATAAGACTTTCCTGCTTTAAACTTAATCTACCATTTTTATTAGTGTGCCAGTTACAGAACTGAATATATAAATTTGCTTATTTTAGTTTAAAAATAACAATTATTTGGTTGTATGCATGCTAAGAGAATATTGAAAAAATATGGAGACAATTGCCAGATATTTACTGCTAATTGTAATTTTTGTTAATGCTGTGTTATTTTATTTAATGTCTTAGGAAATCCTAAGCAATGCTTATGGCTGAATGATGCCTTGTAATATCACAAGTTGTTTTTCGCCCCTCCTAACTATAAGAATGACAGCTTTCCAACATTACTACTTTGGAGAAGAAAATTGCTCTGTAAAACCAGATTGTATTTATAAAATGGTTTTTTAATAAAATCTTTCCAGAGAAATAACTTTGAAAAATTAGATGAACTGGATTTTGATGATTTCACGGGTCTCCTTTTGGTGTACAATACATATAAATCTATTTCTGTGAGAACTCAGGATTCAGATGACATAGGGCCTTAAAAAGGGTAAATAACAGTTAAAAGTTGATGACTTGGAGTCAGGAAGTCCTGAACTGGAAACCCAGCTCTCCTTACTTGCTGTGCACATCTGAGAATTCTTAACCTCACCTAAATGGTTAACTCTGACAAAATGGAGTTGATAATAGAAGCCTCATTACAGGGATATTGCGACAGTTCAATGATTTAATTCACGGAAGGACTTAGCCTAAAAGCTCACAGTGACACAAGAAAATAACTGAGCAGCGGTGCTAGGAATCACATCCTTTTCTTCTAAGCCAATGCCTCATTCGCACATTACAGTACCTGGCTTTTGTCTTTAGGAATGCCAGTGTCATTTTTCTCAGCTGATGTGGACTGCTCATTAGTATTTCTGAAAATAATAGTATCTATGGAGTCAATTCCCTGAGACACAAAATGAAAGAAAGCAAACAAATAACAATCACAACAGATATAACAAATCTATGGAAAAAATTAAAGCTGTAACAAATAGCCTGCTTTGTTTTTCAGGAAATTTGCACCAAAATGCTTTTTTTTTACCCCCTGTTGGCCAGGCTAAAGTGCAGTGGTGCAATCTTAGTTCACTGCAACCTTCGCCTTGGGTTCAAGCGATTCTCCTGCCTCAGCCTCCTGAATAGCTGGGATTACAGCCATGCACCACCATACCTGGCTAATTTTTTTTTTGCATTTTAGTAGAGACAGGGTTTCACCATGTTGGCCAGGCTGGTCTCAAACTCATGACCTCAAATGACCCGCCCACCTTGGCCTCCCAAAGTGCTGGGATTATAGGTGTGAGCTACTGCACCCGGCTGTAAGTTTTCTTAAATGTACTTTTCAGCTTCTTTTATAATTCTTATAGCGGTCTAAAGGTGACTTAGGCTATACTATAAAATGTAAATAGTCCTTCTTGAGTCAAATTACACATTTCTTACTGATTGCATCGTGATTAAGAAGAAATCTATTGAGTTCCTGCCGCATCCAGGCTCTGTGCTGTGTGCTGGGGATTAAGCGGTCAGCAGGATGGGTCTTCCCTGTTGTCCTGCAGCTTGCAGTGAAGTGGTGGAGTCGGAGATGAATTGTGTAATTATGAGTGTGGAAAATGAGGGGATGAGGAAAGACTAGGTGATTGGGGATACAGCAAGGGAATTTGCCCTAATTTAGCTAGGTCATATATTATCTCTGGCTTAGGTAACATGATTTCAACCCTAATAAAGAGACAAACTGCCTCAGAGACGGGTAGCTTTCCTCACTGGTAGAATAATTTTGTTGAGCACTTATCATAAAGAATTACTTTTAAAAAATTCACTGCTATTATCGACAGAGAATATTGGGTCCTTTTTTTTCTTTGCTATGCAGAGTTGCATAATAACTGGTTTGATAACCAATTGTTGTTGGCTAATAATGTGGAAGGTGCTTTACAGGATTTTAATACAAATTTGTGATGTATTATTTTCATTTTGTAGATACAGGAAACATTATTAAAGAATGCTTCTAATGTCACACGGGTAGAAAGTGGTGGAGAAAAGATGTGTTCCAGGCCTGGTACTTCCAACAATGACAAGTTTGTCATCTCAGAGTGATAGCACCCAGTCAGCCAGTGAGTTTATTAGCAGGAGGCTATCATTTCTATTGTTCTATTCTTTGTTTGTTTGTTTGTTTTTAGATAAAGTCTCACTCTATAGCCCAGGCTAGAGTGCAGTGGTGTGATCTCAAATCAGTGCAGCCTCTGCTGCCCAGGTCCTAAGAATTCTCCTGCCTCAGCCTCCTGAGTAGCTGGGATTACAGGTGCGCGCCACTATGCTCAGTTAATTTTTGTATTTTTAGTAGAGACAGGGTTTCACCATGTTGGCCAGGCTGGTCTTGAACTCCTGACCTTGTGCTCTGCCCGCCTAGGACTCCCAAAGTGCTGGCATTACAAGTGTGAGCCACCACGCCTGGTCTATTGTTCTATTCTTTAAAATAAATCTTAATGATGAAAATAATAAAGAATAAATGGAACAAAACAATTTAGGCGCTCAGGTGAAAACAATGCTTCAGTTGGCTACTGAATGAGAAAGTGAGAATGTGGACTCCACAGGGCAAGGACCTTTGCTTGATATTCGCTGATGAACCCAAGTACCTAGAACACTGCCTGCTACTGAGAATTATTTGTTGAATTAATACCATGACAAATGATAAAGATTAAACATTTATCATTGTGAAGAGAAAAGATGCAGCACTTGTTTGTATTTGAAATTGTTAACTTCTCTCAAATTTTTTGAATCAAGCAAGGCATAGTGTCAGACCAATTTAATTGGCAAAATTACAGATTTAAAAATTTTATAAAGACTTGATAAAGGGTTCTGATTTATCACTATCCTGCTGAAGAATAATGGGAAGATAAGGAAGTCACTTGATATGTAATGGGATAGGCTTATTTTTTAAGGTAAATATGAAGACTGAGTGGAAAGTTGCAGAAACAACAGTAATTTTAGGGATCAAGAGATAGTATTATAGGAATGCCTCTTCATACGGAAATAGTTTTTATTTTTCATATCTCTTCCCTGCATGAAAAATTTGAGGACCTGGGGAGGTTGCCAGAAGTAATGAAGCACTCAGAACAATATACTTATCATATAAAACTAATTAGAAACATAAAAATAGTCCTACATTACCATATATATAATATATACCACATATATATATATATATATATATATAATATTACCATGTTGCACAGGTAGAAAGTAGTGGTAATATTATATATATTTATTTATATATACTATATATTTTGAGACAGAGTCTCATTCTGTCACTCAGGCTAGAGTGCAGTGGCACAATCTTGACTCACTGCAGCTTCCACCTCTCAGTCTCAAGGGATTCTCAGTCTTCAGTTTCCCGAGTAGCTGGGATTACAGGCATGTGCCACTAACCCAGCTAATTTTTGTATTTTTAGTACAGGCAGGTTTTGTCACGTTGGCCAGGCTGGTCTCCAACTCCTGGCCTCAAGTGATCCACACACCTCGACCTCTCAAAGTTCTGGGAATATTACCATGTTTTAAAGGAAATCATTAATTGCCATTAGAAATCATAGTCTCAGGTATGACACCTATATTTATTTAGTCACTGATTCATTCAATAAATTACTTGTGACACCTAATATGTGGTAAACACTGATTTGGTCCTTTGAAATACATCAGTGAACATAATGGACAAAGGTTCCTGATTGAGGCACTCATATTTTTAAAGGGGAGACAGTATGCAATTAAAAAAATAAGAAAATTATTAAAATATGTATTGTAGAAAAAAGAAAAAGGTGAGAGGGATAAGGCATATTGGGAGAGGTGGTGGGCGGGCAGTTACAATTTAAGTAAATTGGTCAGGCTAGACATCACTGAGAAGATGACATTTAACAAGAGGAAGAAGAACAACAACAAACTCAATGAGGAAGCTAGCCATGCAGATATCTGGGAAGAACATTCCAGGTAGTGGGAACAGACAGTGTGAAGTTCTTAACACAGGACCGTATCTGAAATGCTTGGGATAGAGCAAGAAGCCGTAAGAGCAAGAGAGAGAATGGGGGTGGCGGGGTGAGGTTTGAGAGGGAGGACAGCCAGGTCGTAACTGTGGCGTTGTAAGGCGTCAGGCATTTATTGGGCACAGTCTGGGGAGACATTTGAAAGTCTTGTACAGAGTGATGGCATGAGCTGACCTATGTTTTTAAAGAATTACTTTGTAGGGGTCCAATAGTGGAAAAGGGAGAACGAGTGAGGAGACTTGCAGCTTTTAAGGCAAGAGAGGATGGTGGACAAGGGTGGTTGTGGTAGACATGGTGAGAAGTGATCAAGGTATGGGCATATTTTAATTTACTGAAAAATTGTTTGTGAGAATTAACAGAAAGAAAAATCACTTTAAAAGAACTGATTTTAAGCTTCTGATGTTAAATTAAACTTTGGTAAGCATGAAATGTAAAACCAGCATGAACTCTGCTTGATGTGAATGTGTCCCCCCAAAAGCATGTATTGGAAACTTAATCTGCAATGCAGCAGTGTTGAGAGGTGGGCCCCTTGGGAGGTGCTTAGGTCAGGAGGGGTCCACTCTCATGAATAGATTAATGCTGATTCTAAAAGGGCTTAAGGCTGGGAGTTTAATCTCTTCGTCTCTCTTACCCTGCTTTTGCTGTTCCGTCGTGGCCTTTGCCAAATGCTGACCCCTCAATCTGGAGGTTTGACTTCCCAACCTCCAGATCCATAAACCAATAAATTTATGTTCATTATAAATCAGCCAGCCTCAGGTATTCTGCTATAGCAGAACAAAATAAACTAGCACAACCACCTCACTTTGTTAAGGAATTTTAATTTTAATGGAAATATTTTAAATGGTTTAATCATCCCAAATCATTGATTTCACCAGTGATTTTTTAAAAACATTTTAATTGTATAAGGATAAATAGAGTAAGCCTAGGATTTAAATCCTGGATTTAGATTAGAATCAACTATCTAAATGTTTTAAAAACTATTAGATGTTAGATATTCATCCAGAACAATTGGTTGAGACTCTCTGAAGATGGTGTCTGGGTGCTAATATTTTTTAGTTGAAAAGTTCCCCTGGTGATTCTAACATGTAGCAGAGTTAGAAAGCTTGAAATGTTGCTCATTTGTACCAAGTCAGGAGAAGTATTGCCCCCAGAAGAGAAAGAAGTCCATACTGGATGTTGGTATTCCAATAATGTAAGTTTAATTTTTTCTCAATAATTTAACGGCAAAAATTCAAGCACCCAAAATATTTTCTTTTCCACTTAGCTCTCATGCTCAGTAAGGGTAGCCATTTATAATAGCTTTTTAGCTAGAACTCCTAGAAATTAGCACTTGCTCTCAGGAGATATACATATTAATTCTGAAAGTGATATTGATGCCAAGCCTAGCATGAGGAAGGAAGTCATGTTAATCACATGGGTTTCAGGTCCATTAGAAACACCAGAGAGGGAGAGAAATTCCTTTTTGCCAAATGGAAAATGTCAAAAAATCAGCAGGGTAAAAAAGAATTGGATTTTCATGCTTCTAAGAAGGAGGAAAATATAAGCAAAACAGAGACTAAAAAATGCCAATTATTTCTCCTAAATAAATTAATTTACTGCATGTCCATCACTAATTCAAAGCTATTATCCTTTTAAAATTACCGTTTCTTTAAAATGAAAATGTCCTCTTCTGCTTCAGGCTTCTTCTGAATCATGCCGTCTCTCTACCTGCTGTTCCAAAATACTGGCCTAGGCTTGGTAAACCATGAATCTGTCCTTACCTGCTGGTTTAAGTCTTTGAATTCAGAATCCTTCTGTTCTTTTCTGCTGTTAATTCTTTCTACATCCGTCTGCTCACCGGCAATGTTAAAAGATGCTGTTAAAAGAAAAATACAGACAGTAAGATCATTTTTGAAATATTTTTTGGAGCACGATGCATTTTCCTCATTAAATTATATAAGATACAGTCTTTGAAACCATACCTATTATATAAACAAGTTAAATCTTTAGTATGAACAGTGTTATTAAGGCTTGACAATCCAGATTTATACCGAGAAGCAAAATTTCGTAATTATGAAAACAAGCAAATCTAATCATACAAAATAAATGTTTTCTAGCAAAGTTGGCTATATGAGAACTGTTGTACAAAGAACCACAATGTATTACTATCTTTGAGGAAAATAAATCAGAATGCACTTATACATATCCATAGCATAAATATATAATACAATGACATATGCAATGTACATATACAATGTGATATATACACATTGAATTATCTGAAAACTTTGATCATAGAAGAATATCATATGTCAGTGGGCTCTGACACATATGGGATATTGGAGAATACAACCAGTAACATATGTGCTGACTTGTATAACCCTCTCATCAGTGAGATTTCTCAGGTATTCTAGAACACTCCTTTCACTGTATTCCTGAGCACCCAATAAATCACTTTAAAAAAATTCTGCTTCCCTTAGCCCAATGTGGTGGCTCATGACTGTAATCCCAACATTTTGGGAGACTGAGGCGGGTGGAGTGCTTGAGCTAAGGAGTTCATGACCAGCTTAGGCAACCTAATGAAACCTTATACCTTCCAAATATACAAAAATCAGCCACACCAGGAGTCCTAGCTACTCAGGAGGCTGAGGTGGGTGAATCACTGGCACCCAAGAAGTGGAGGCTGCAGTGAGCAGCAATGGCACCACTATACTCCAGCCTGGGGGACAGAGTGAGACCCAATCTCAAAAACATTAATAAGTAAAAGTAAAAAATCTGCTTTCCCTTTCCTTCCTTATTTACATATTACAGAAAGGAGGTAAAATTGCAACATTTAACATCAGACTGTGGTATCTGATAATACTCCAAATAATGCCATATTTAGCATAAAATTGTTCTTAAGTGGCAAGCTTGTCATATTTGAGGTATTAGGCTTCATTATACATATAGATCTGGAGGCAATAACTCATTTTACTTAAAATAAATTGTGCACTTGTGATTTCAGCCAGCTTTGAATCCTACCTTGGTCACTTAACCTCCCTGTGTCTCAGTTTTACCACTTGTTAGACTGGGATAATGATAGTACTTACTGATAACATTGTTGTGAGGAATAATTGAGTTAATATATGTAGAATTATTAGAAAAATATCTGGCATAGAGTAAGTGCTATATAACTATATGCTATTACAAGGTATTTGCTATCAAAATTATCAGTTTGATATTATGTTATGTGAATCCCCAAAAGACCAATTTTGACATTTCATAAGAAAAGAAAAAAGAGTTAATTCCTTAAAAGCTTTGCTGTAAGTAATGTTGCATTACTTCCCCCACCTCCTTGCTTAAGATCTAAAGAAATTAAGCATAGCACAGTAAAAAAGGAACATGCAATTAATAAACATATATAAAGAATGTTTCATGGATTTAAAATACAAGCTTACCCCAAACTGCATATCTAGAAAATACCTTTCAAAATCATTCAGAGAATTTGGCTTTTGGAATGTGATTCATTGTAGTTCATTGAAAATAGTGGATGGCATTGCTTGGTTAAAGAAGTGCAAAGATAATTTGAAATGCATTGCCAGAAGTATTCATAGAATGAAATGCATAAATAAAAATGAGGAGTATTGTCAGAGTTTCTCATTTACTGCATAGAGGAGATTTAGCTTTGATGACATACCTGATAGTCAGTATAGAAAGCTCCACTTCATATTGAAATTCAAACTCTTTAAAAAATAATTTTAATTAAAATTCAAAAGAGTCTAGGGAATTATACCATTAACCTTTTACTGCTAGAATTCAAGGGATCACTTTTTAGGTCAGTGTGAATAACGAGTTTGCTAGTCTCATCCAAATGTCCATTTATACGGCTCCCCAAGCCAAGAGCAGGATTATTAAATCATCAGCCATTTGGCAGTCTTTGCCCAAAGAGAAGTGCCAAATGGGGATTTTAGGTCATGACTGTCTTCAATTGACAATGCTGCACGACAATTTTAGTGAAGCATTTTTCTTGATTTAATTCGTTGCTATCTGTACCTGACTCATTCAGAAAATTCTAGAAATAGTTAAAGGCCTGCCAAAGAAAGGAGAGAAACAGATACAAAGAAAAAGGCTGGAGAAACAGAAATATATTAAAAAACATTTATCAGAGCTCTCTGTAATATGACTGATTTTATCTGTGCTTGCATTTTGTGACCGAAAAATAGGGGACCAGTGGTAATCACTTGTCAGATTATTATGAAATTTCAAATTTGAAACAAAACAAAACAAAAAAAAAGAAGGCAAAAGAACTTGAAAGAAGTGTGAGTGTTTGAGGAAGACTTCTTTATTAGAGTTGACATATTCCTAGATAGCACATAGAAAGTAATCTGAATAAAAGACAAGAGAGAAAAGAAGATTATGAGTAAGATAAAGACTGTCAAAATCAGTGAAACTATGCTGGTGACCAGAAAAACTGACAGAGAAGATAAAGGAGAGAAGTTTGAACCAATAATGCTATAAAGGCAAGTAAATTTCTTTCCATCTCAGCACAACAAAGATATTTAAGAGGAAATGCAGGCTTTGTTTCCCTGAACTGTACAGGTGATTTTCAGTCATTAGCAGATTTGAGACAAACTGTCCCTGGCCCCAAGAAGAAAAGCTGAGGCAGTTGACATCTAGGGACCGATGTGTCCAACATAGCTTTTGTGGACCAGCTATTGTGAAGAGGGCGGGGTATAGTCTTCCCATATTCAATATTGTTATTGTGGATGAATGTCTGATAGCATTTTTGAAATTATCATCTTCCTGTCGATTTACATTGGGACAAATGCCCCTACCAGAGTACAATCTCTAAGAAACTACGATCTTCCAGGTAGAAAACTGAAAGGGGCTCGAAGATACAGATGATTTTATCTTTTTTTTTTTAGAAAAAGAGAGAAAAG
>PVKP010019804.1:0-41780 GCA_004027715.1 Plecturocebus donacophilus | reverse complement strand
CTGACCTTGTTATTGGTCTATTCAGGGTTTCAACTTCTTCCTGGTTTAGACTTGGGAGGAGGCAAGTGTCCAGGAATTTATCCATTTCTTCCAGGTTTACCAGTTTATGTGCATAGAGTTGTTTGTAATAATCTCTGATGATGGTTTGAATTTCTGTGGAATCTGTGGTGATATCCCCTTTATCGTTTTTTATTGCATCCCTTTAATGGTACACTTAGGAAGGGATAAACAGCATAATATGTTGGAATTCCTTGTATATTTTTTGTTTTTTGTTTTTAAGACAAAGTCTTGCTCTGTTGCCCAGGCTGGAGTGCAGTGGTGCAACTCGGCTCACTGCAGCCACCACCTCCCAGGTTCAAACGATTCTCCTGCCTCACCCTCCTGAGTTGCTGGGATTACAGGTGTGCATCACCACACCTGGCTAATTTTTGTATTTTTAGTAGAGACAGAGTTTTACCATGTTGGTCAGGCTGTTCTTGAATTTCTGACCTCAGGTGATCCGCCTGCCTCAGCTTCCCAAAGTGCTGGAATTATAGACATGAGCCACCACACCCAGCCATCCTTGTGGTTTTTAATTGATTTCCTGGCCACAGTCAATCAAATGGTCATTTTACAGTGAAAAAAATCTGGACACTTTTATGTTCTGTGCTTTTCCTCCTTCGCTGCTGATATTGGAAAATATCACTATTTTAGATGACAATAAATTAGACTGATTTCAGTAAGAAAAACAGTTCTTGGGAACATTTAGTAGCTTAACACACAGACCATGGTTAGTGATTTGAGATAAAAATAAAGATATTGACTTGGCCTTATTCACTTAGAAAAAAAATCTCATTTTAGAGGTTAGAACTAATACATGAGAAAGAAAAATAGCCAGATAAGCTCAAGGCAAATATCATAAAGCCACTGGGATGTGATATAGAAGGAGCTGGAGAAGTTTTCCTGAGCATTAAATGTAACAAAAAGAAGAAAACAGGGGAAGGGTTAGAATGGAAAACTTTTAAAATAAAGATTCAGGGAAGTTGTGCAAGCAGGAAGCCACAGTCTCCATGAGCCTTTAATCTGCTAGCTACCACTTTGTACGCAGTGCAAGAGTTCCTTAGGCTGGTAGAGAAGGGTGTTCTGTCCTTGCCCCATTTGCCTATAGGGAAAAGTTATGCAAGTGTGAGCACAGTTGTGAGACGTAGGTAAGTACCCCGTAAAGTAAATACATGTGAGCAAAGCAAACTCTCAGGTGATTAATATAGCCAAAAGAAAATGCTATGTTCTGTGGATTAGGGGATATGGAATCTGCTTAGGACACTTCTTATCAGCATTATATTTCCTGTTTGGGGGACATGAACCTGTCCTTGTTCTTCCCCAGTTAACTAGACTGTCTCTAGTCCGCCCTGCCCTGGTTGCCTAGTAAGTATTTCCACCTGACCTAAATCCAGGCCAATACAGCACCTCCTGGCATCCCTCCCTTGAATATTCCTTTATGGATTACTACATCACCCTCTAATCACTTTCCCCAAGCTAGAAATCTTAGCATTAGACTTGGTCTTCCAATTCTCTCACCTTTTACATTCAAGAGAGTCACTAAGTCCCTGTCATTTTATACCGGTTTATTTCAGACCTACATCTTCTCTCTTATGAGACACAAATACTTTCCAAATTGATCTTTGTCTTTTTGTCCTTTTCCATTCAGGCAATCCTCAACTCTGCAAGAACTTTTTAATTCCTAAAATGCAAGCTTAAAATGTAATAATCTTGCTTAATTTTCTAAAACTATGTTCAAATTCCCAAACATGACTTAGTCCATTTCCATTCTACTTTTACCATAGGACCTGTATATCACATGTTTTTTTCTATTCCCTAGTTTGATGCTATAATCCTATTTCTATGATCCTTGGTCCTGATTTTTATTCTTATTTATATTTCATTCTCATTTTGTGTTATATGGCCTTTTTGTAAAATGCCAGTAACCCAAAAGAGAAATGAATGACTAGACTGAAGTTCAGACTCAGAATTATTTTACTGTAAAGCTAGCTGTTTCTTAAAAGCACTAAAGTTGTGATTTTAAAGTTACTAAGGAAGTCTGTTTTTTAATTGGGAATTTCTGGAAAATGTTAATTTGAGGTACATATATTTTATTACCATTTGATGACAACAAAATGAAGTAACTGACCATTGAGTATCCCTGTAACCCTAATTTTAATTTGTTAGGCATTTGTGTTAGGGATTATTCACAAGATTTTAGTTATACTGGAAGTCACAGATCCCACATTAGTACCCCATATTTTGCACAGATGAAGGCTTTTTTGTTTTACATATATTGTCCATTACCTAACACTCTTAAGTGCTTGGGGATCCTCAACTGAGCAAGACAGGACTGCTTGGCAAATAAGAACACAGACTCTGAAGCTAGAAGGCCAACGCTATAATCTCTGTTCTGCCTCTAGCTGTATGGTCTAGGGCAAATTCCTTAACTTTTGTGTAACTTGGTTTCTCCATGTGTAAAATGGATTTAAGTGGTAAGTTCTTTAGGTCTGTGGCCAAGATAAAATTAGTTAATATATGCAGAATACTTTGAATAGGTTCTGGCACATAATAAGCACTCACATCCTAAGTGTTAGCTATTGTTGTTTTTGTCATTAGAGCTGCATTGTTCTTGCGAAAGGCCAGTTTCTCTGTTAATATTACTATCATTAGATCAAAATCAATCATTTTTAGACAGTACATATCTCTGGGCATCTGAATCTGTGGGTTCTACTCCCACAACTCACAGTGCTGTCAATGGGATGCCAGAGCACAAGGACCAGAGTTCAGAAACCTGCTCTGGCATTCTGCTCCGAATGCTCATGGAAGACAACATGGAGAGGGGGCAGGGGCCCTGCCCTCTGCATGACTTCTCTAGGAAGAAAAGACTCAATCCAAAATATGAGGTACTAATGTGGGATCTGTGACTTCCAGTTATGGCTAAAATCTTGTGATTAATCCCTAACACAAACACCTAACAAATAAAAATTAGAGCTACAGGGATACTTGATGGTCAGTTACTTCATTTTGTTGTCTTCAAATGACAATAAAATATATGTACCTCACATTAACATTTTCCAGAAATTCCCAGGTTTGTGTGCACCACACCTGCAGGAGTGAGAGCGCAAGACCCCCTGCACCTTGGCTGTTGAGACTGCCATTCCTGGGCTCTCCTTCTGCTGAATGTCACTCGGCAGAGCACTTTAAAGCATCGGAATGTGGAAAATGAGGTGCATTCTGCTCCCTCTTCAGGGATGTGGGAGTTCTAGTTACAGTAATTGACAGTTGAGAATGTGCAGGGTCCACTCGGCTCTCTCCCATTTCTGCCCAAGCTCCTGCTCCTGCTTGATAGCATCTTAGTGCTATGCCTCACATTTGATGTTCTCGCATGTGGCCCATTGCAGCTCTCGTGGTCTGCAGGCCAGATAGAGCCAGTGTGGGAGCAGCACAGCCCAGAGGATTGCAACTCAGTGCTGTCGATGGGATGCCAGAGCACAAGGACCAGAGTTCAGAAACCTTCTCTGGCATTCTGCTCCAAATGCTCATGGAAGACAACATGGACAAGGGGCAGGGGCCCTGCCCTCTGCATGACTTTTCTAGGAAGAAAAAGACTCAATTCGAGGGGTATGGTTGGCCCAGATTCAGAAGTGCTTTCTAAGGATGCAGCTCTATGATTTCTTCCTCTTCAGGATTATTTCCCCCTTTAAAGAATATAGAAACATCTGGCCCATTTAACAAGTCCTCTGGCAATCTTTGAAATTTCTAAAGCAAAATAGCTAGCTAGATACATAAATTTTTAAAATTCTAAAAATAAATACTTCCACCTAAACTCAGAATTTGCACCTAGAACTTTTCTTTCTTTCTTTCCCCTTTCTTCTACACTCTTTGTCCTCCACCTCCCTCCTGGTTTTCCTTCCATTTCTTTCTATTTACCTCTTTCCTATAAAAAAAATCATATATACATTAGCTGTTTATTGGCTGTCTGCATAGCATCAGATGCTGTGAATACATGGGTGAGCAAGATAGATACTACCCCATAGAACCTAATGTGTACATGTGTTGGGGGTAGTCAGATAATTTCAAAAATATATAGTTATATACTGAGGTAAGTGCCAGGAAAGAAAAGTACTAAAAGCCAGGGACATTTATAAAGGGTACCTTATCTGGTCCAGGAGTTGTAGGAAGGCCTTCCAGGTATGTGGCTTTTTTAGCTTTCCTCTGAAAGATTAGTGGGGGTTAACAAAAAGTGAAAAAGCAAGAAAGCCATTCCAAGAAGAGGAAATGATCTACACCGGGATCATCAGATGGAAGAAGCATTATGTGTTCAAGACATTAGAAGAGGTTTTATTATGGAAATGTCAGAAGAGAAGGAATACAGTATTACATTAGAGTTATCTTTTAGTTTGGTGTGGGAGATTTTATGTATGTATTGAACAAATCAAAGCTTTACCTAAACAGTTTTTCTAGATATGTTTTTCTAATTTATAAAGGAAATATGGGTACCCTTAAGGCTAATACCGGTGGTAGGTATAATGAATATCCGTTTTCCTCTATTCAGTTAAATGAGATAGATTATAGTATTCATAAGGAATTCTAAGTAAATTTCCTTAGAAAGGGTCAGGCAGGTCTCCCAACAGTTTCCTTTCTTTACAGGATGGGGAACAGGGAATTAATTAATGGTGAGGTTTTAGTGTGAAATGAAAATGTGGTATTTACTAACATCTTAATATTTTCTTAGTCATTTTACATTCAGGCTAACCATACACAGGATATGAACAGAGTATTCAAGGTGTAGGTAGCCTGTATTTATCCTTCAGAGGGAGCAGTACTGTGGAGAGATTGACTCAAGCCCCCAATATACTGCTCTATTCTTTATTTAAATAAGTAATTTTTGTCTAAAAAGGAAATTTCGTAAGCCTCTTAGGAGGACTCCATGGTTAGTGGAAACAGTTTTTTCTGCTAATTTGTTTTCAGGCCTTGTTTACACTCCTAATTAACACGCTGTCTGAAGATATCTGTGCCCAGAAGACACTGTGAGTCCTTCCTTAGGAAACTCCTGGAGAACAAGGACCTAACTGAGCAAGAGGAAAACATACAAGAATCAGGGATTCAACACAGGAAAAAAGCAAAGACAAGTTTCAGGATAAAGGTCAAAACGGAGCCCAGATGACAGCAGTGCACTGGCAGAAACAACTTGCCTGCTTGAAAATGTAATTCCACACTGATACTTGATTGTTATCTTGGCTGGGTATAGAATTCTAAGTTGGAATAAATGTACCAAATTTAAATAAAGGATGGGGTAATCAGCTGGGAGTTTGTGCCTATCTCTCTGTAGCATTGCTCACTCTGAAGAATAAATCGGGGCTAACTTTGCCTTCAATCTCTTGTTTAATCCTGTTTCAATTTATTTCAAAGGAATACATTTCTTGAAGATGTTGTTGCTTTGCATTCTAGATTCCAGTATCCTCAAGAAGTCTAAAAGGATGGTAATTTCCTTATCTTTTCTATAGTACATTTTTCCCTTCCTCTTTGAAAGCCGGTAAGATTTTTCAATCCCTAGTGTTCAGCAATTTCACAGTAATATATCTGGGAGTAGTTTCTTTTCATCTATTATACTAGTAGTCAGTGGGTACCTTCAGTGTTAGAATTAATTTTTTTCCAATTTTCCTGAATTAATTTCATCCATGATCCTCCTCCACCCAACCCCCATGTTTTCCATGTGCATCTTTTTTCTCATTCAGTACTTTGTTACTCAGATGTTGAGGACCTTGTGATGAATATGGTAAATTACCTCACATCCATGCCAACCTCCTTCCAGTTTACCTGTGTGTACTGCAGGGGCCAGAAGGATAGACACTGTTTCTAAGATCTTCTGCAGCTAGTGTTCTGAATGTGATTTAGATTTGAGCGTACTTCTTTCTGTTCTGTTGACAGGTATGGCCATGGAAACTTTTTACTCTGGGACAGCATTAGCAGGCATCCCAGTGTTTGGTCACTAGCTCTGTGAGGTTAAGAAGCAGACTGCTTGCCATCCATTTTGCCTGAATGGATTTGGCAGGCACAGCCTGGCTTTGCAGCCAGTGGCAATACCTCTGACTCCCTGATCTTGGCAGCAATAACATGCTTCTGCAATTAGTGGCTCTAGTGGCAGTTTGCCACTTCAGGAAACAGTCTCTGGATGTTAGATGAGGTGGCGCTCCCTTTGTGGCTTAGTTCTCCAGTACAGTTGAGGAGTTGTACTAAAAGCTCAACTGCAAATGTGTTTCATTAGCTATCTTAGAGATTATGTTATTTAATGTATTTTAAGAAATAATTTCTGCTAAAACTAAATAACATGAATTCCTTTATCTGTGAAGGATCCTGATTAGTATGACTCCCCTGGATTTATTCTTCTAATTTCCTTTTACCTTTTTCCTGTCTTCCAACTCTATTTTTGGGAGGAGATTTTCTTAACTTTAGTTTCTAACCCTGCAATTGAGTAACTGAGCTTTACAAATTCATACACACACGTTAAGTACAATATGTAAGTACACTTTTTTCTGGGTGTTCTTATAGCATCCTGTTCTAGTTTTATGAATAGACCATCTTCTGTTATTTTCCTGAAGGCATTAATGATAGTAGTAGTAGTTGTTATTGCTGTTTTTAAGTTTCTTCCCTCTGCATAGTCTTTGTTTTTTTCCTGGTTGCTTTTGAAGGTCTTTTTAGGTCTCTAACTTTCATGCTAGAGACTTGGCTCAGTGATTCTTGGTGGTCAGCTCATATTTAAGAAGAGGACCTTAAAAGTCAATTAGAAACCCTGAGCATATTATTGGGTGTTACCTGGAGACTTCATAAGATGGCCTGGCTATGCTGTTTCATGGGGAAGCCCCTTATGTCACCATCCCCATGGTTTTCTTCTTGTCTAGGTTAGATTCCCCAGGGAAGGATTTTCTAATCTGCCTGTAAAAAGTATGATCTGGCTGCCAGGATACTGGGAGCTGAGTACAAAAAAGAGGAAGGAGGCTGGGGCACTCTAAACAAGTATGCAAATGTTCTCTTTGAAGAACAAAATAACAGTAATTATTTTTAATACATTGCCCCTACCCTAAACTGTGTCTGGTACATAGAGGGTTAGAAAAGTCAGAAACCTATCCATAAAAGCAGAGAAAGGCTTTGGAGCATCTACATATTTCTTGAACAGACTTACTGACTTTAAACCATTCCTTTTTTTTTTTTTTTGAGACAGAATCTAGCTCTGTTACCAGACAGGAAATGCAGTGGCACAATCTCAGCTCACTGCAACCTCCACCTCCCAGTTTCAAACAATTCTTTTGCCTCAGCCTCCCGAGTAGCTGGGATTATAGGCATGCGCTGCCACTCCCAGCTAATTTTGTATTTTTAGCAGAGATGGGGTTTCACCATGTTAGCCAGGATGGTCTCGATCTCCTGACCTTGTGATCTGCCCACCTCGACCTCCCTAAGTGCTAGGATAACAGGCATGAGCCACCACGCCTGGCCCATTCTTTCTATTTTAGCTCTGTCTTCACCCCTACTTCCAAAGGTAGTGATGATGCCTTAAAATCCTTAGATTTTGGGAGATTCTCTGATGTATATTGGGTTGCTCTGTGGCTTTTCCCTACTGCCAGCTTAGGTTTCAGCTTTCTTCGGCCTGTTTGATTCATTAACCACCTATCCATTTGCAATGTAGCTTGCAAAGTTTTGTTGATGTTGTGTTCTCTTCCATTTCATCTGTCTTTGGGTTCGTGCCTTTAAAGGGCAGTCTCCTTAGTCACTTTAATGAGGTTTAAGAGAAACCACAAGTAAAAGCATGTGTGCAAACCATGGTCGTGACCTGGAATTTGGTTAACTTTTCTAGGAATTATGAAGAATAGAAGTATATTGGCTTTGCTTTCCTTATCTTCACATGATTAATTATTAAACTTAATTATGTACTGTATGTCTTTAAACTGTGTATTAAACTTGATTTCGTGTGAATGTGTCTAAGCTTAAAATAGAATGGAGAATAGCAAAAATAAAGAAGTGCAGTGTGTCCTAAAAATATGCATCAGTTTCCTTCCCTTACTGCTAGTAATACTTGCATCAAGCTGCATTAGCACCAAAAATTTGTTTTCTTATGGTGGGAAGCATCTGCAGTCAACATCTCTGTAAATCCCTGGCACAGGGAGAGGGGTGGGTTTTCGTTTTCCTTTAGTGTGTTTTACTTTTGGGGCATTTACTATTAGGGAGTTTTGGCAAATCAGAAATGATTTGCTTGAGTTCAGTGAAACCTTTGACATCAGCACATCTCACTGTTCTTCATTCCTGATGCCTACAGCAAAGGTTTAATAAGCCCTGTTTGCAAAACAAAAAGAGAAAAAGGGTAATGGCTCAATGGAAGGCTCCATTAATGTTTCAGACCAGACTGTTGAATCCAAATATAGATTTTAGGAAGGGCTGAGGAGAGTGAATTTCCTCTAAAACATAAACCTTTTCATCTTTGTTATGAGATTAAAACTGAATTATGAAAGTGGAAAAATTAATAGTTGGCAATGTGTTCTAAGTATAATACTTAGTTTTTGTCTGGAATTCCTTAGTTGCTAGTGATGATAAATTAACAGGTTCAGAATTTTGCTGATTTTCAGGGGAAAAAAAATAAGGATGGTTACATGATTTACCTTTTACCACTTTTTATAAAAGTCATCATGAAATAAAGCACCAAAGGGTAGAGAAAGCGTATATGTAGTATAATAGTTTAGGAGGCTTTTCATTAAGGCTTTAACTATCAAGAGCTTATACATTTCTGGAATTAAAATACCTTTCCTGCCAAAATACCTTCTCATTCATGCTTTGAGCCCTGATGACACTTAGGGTAGAAGAGAAGCTAGATGAAATTCTATAGTTCCATGTTTGTTGTGTAGAAACTGAGTGCAACAGGTTTCATGCCTCTTTTGAGAGGGTTCAGGAAGTAGAAGGCATAGCTAAATTACCTGTGGATTGGATTCAAGAAAGAAAAAGCAGGATATTCTACAGTACTTGACTAGGAGTTGGGAAACTTGGATTTTAATCTGAATGTATCTACTCACTAGTTGCAGGTCCTTCTCAATTGCTTTATTGGTATTTTTTAAAATTCTAAGGTAGCTAAAATCCATGTGGCACAAGAATAATGTAATACAGAATGAAAGTGTTACTTTGAATGTTAGGTATAAGTTTAGACTGCATGAAGTACTGGCAAATGTATAAATAGTTAATGTGAAATGACAAGTCATAAAAGGTGAACAGAATTTTTGGCAATCCACAGAGTAATTAATACCACCAAATTCCAGAATAAAATAACAACATGTAATTTGAATTGTTGATAAGTTCTAGTTAGTAAAGCTTTCCCAGAGATGGTTATTATGATAACAAGCGTTTATTGGATACTTAATATGTCAGGCCCTGTATTAAGGTCATTAGATGCATTATCTTATTTATGATATTTACAATAACTTGGATTTACAGTTACTGTTACTATTCCTATTTTACAGATAAGAACATGGAGGTATAAAGTATCTCAACCAAAGTCATACAGATAAGAAATGGCAGATGAGGCACTTGTAGCTGGGTCTTTTTGACTCCAAAGCAAGGTGTTTTTAATCACTATGTTATATTTCAAAAATTGGCACCAATTGAGAATTATATTAGAGTAAAATATCAGAAACGGCTAATGCTTTCCTCTTCTCTTTTGGGAACTCTAAACGATTGGAGCAAGTAGAAGTTTCAGCAGGTCATGTATAAAAAGTGTTGTCAGAGTGTCCTACCCTGAAGAAGATACTGAGCTAGCTGAGGAAGTGGGGGATTAAGCAACTGCATAAAGAGACCAGGCAATGTGTAAACACAGAGGTAGAAGCTAGGCATATTTACCCTGAATAAGTGCAAATTCATGAAAACTAAGTTCAGATATCTGAGAATTGTGAATGGAAGGCAAACCAGATTTATTTTCTGGGACTCAAAAACCATATTGATATATTCCTGTACATGGAGTAGAAGGACATCCATCCAGAAGCAGTAGTAAATTTTTTGTTACTAGGTAGCATCATGTCACATGGATGTCATAGGATGTCAGGCTCATGGCCAATGCTCTTTAGGGTTCTTTTAACCTAAAAATATAGATTGAAGACATTTAGATCAGTTTGGACTAAATACTGAATGCATGGGGAGGATTTCAGGGAGAAGGCAGACCTTGAGCTGATAACTGAGAGAATGGATGTCATTCATCTGTGGATTGTTACCAAGTACAACTGCTCTGACTAGCAGAGAAACTAGAATAACCAGAGCTGTGCCTGAGTTAATTATCTGGGGCAAGTTTGCCCTTCTCTGGCCCTTGGTGGCCTCCTTTGTGAAGGTAGGGGACTGAGTGTGGTGGGCTTTAAGGCCTGTCCATCCCAGGTCTAATTCTCAGAGCCCTGAGGTGGCTCTCCTGTAGCAAGCCTGCCTGGCCTTAGCAGTGTACCCTGTGGCCTTTGGATATGCCAAATCTCAAGTACAGGAAAACAGACCCTCTTCTTAGAACACTTATTCTGGAGATGGAGGGGCTCATCAGAGCATGAAGGCTGGCTTTTTTGGCAACACCTGGGAGAGGTGGCAGACACCTCAGAGAACCTCTCAATTCCAGCGTACCAGATGTGTGTTTTTTTTTTAAAGCAGCGTTTTCAAATCAAAGTAAAGGAATATCACAGGAACCTCATGATCCTCTTAGATTTTCAGATATACCCCACTAAGTTTTATTTTTCCTGGAGCAGGCAGGTAGAAACCTTGAGACATTTTCCTTCTAAATAGGTATATCATCCTTGCTTCTTGATTTTTCAAGGCTAGGCCAGAACAGAGCACTGATGGGGAAGCAGTGAAGTAAGTCTTGGAAAAGCTAGAAAAGCAGTCTCTTTACTTCTGTTTCCTGACAAAACTGTGAACTGTATGCTTCCTTATGTCTTTTATCTTCAGAACTTTAAAAATATTTATTTCTCATGTGACTTTACACATAAAGGCAAAAACCATGTCAAGGCACAGTGAGGAGCTTTAGAATTCAGCATTTCATACTGAGTATACCTGTCATGGGGCAAAAAATATAAAACTGAAGCTCATAAATAATTAATAAATTATTAATAGGGCATTCATAAACTTTACAGATCCACATACTTTACTGAATACATGCATATTTTGGAAAGTTAGCATTAAAGATTGGTTTGTCAGGATAACTATGTTGGTGCCAAGACATTCTATGTGTATGCTTGGGGAGGAGACATAGAGGCACAGTCTCAGAAATGCCATGTCAACGAGTACTGGTGTTGGCTCAGGTAGGCACTGCTTTGGGGTTTTTTTTATTGCTTTTGGAAAGTTAGCTATATTAGAATTACTATCCCCTGGGAAATGAGTCAAAATAGGGTTCCTTTATTGTGTCATTGAAATTTAAAATGAAAATTTGTTGATTCAGAAATGGAGATATTGGTACTGTCTGTTTCCGGATTTCCATTATGAATGGAAGATGGAAATCAGGAGCCGTTTGCAGCTGTTCTCCAGGTCATTTTAACCAAAATTCTTTAAAATTATATTTGAAGATATGAATATGTTTTGACAAGAGGAAATTGTTCTAGTTTTTTTCTAGTATACCTTTCCAGAATTAGATTAGTCTGTAGCCAGTCCCAATCCACAGAATCTAAGTGGCTGTTGGATCCTTTGAATCTTAGTGACTTGCTGAAACCTTCTTTTGCTTTGTCTTCTGAGTAAGATGTGTCCCCCCTCTTTTTGTTTGCAGAGATAACTACATAGTTACATGCTAAAAACTGATTATGAAATTTCTTAAGAGAAGGCCGCCTTTAATAAAAGAAGATTTTTAATATTAAAGAGGGGATTTAATGTTTTTAGTTGTCCCCTATGTTTAAACCCTTGTTTTAAACATAACTTGTTCTTTTGTTTGCCAGTTATTTAAGAGCTTGTGTTACAGGAAACTTCCAATTCAAAACATGTTTTAAAACATTCTTTTTTGAGGAGGATAGTCTGACATTTCCATTCACTTTTGCAAAAGAATCCCAGGAGAATTTAAACACTATAGAAGAACAAAAACTAGTCAGTAAGCCAGATCTCAAACCAAAACTTCACAATGGAGACTCTACTAATTCCAGCCCGGTGATTCCAATGGGTCATTTTTCTGTAATAAACAGAATATCTGGAAAGTTTTTCACATATAATAGCAGCCTTTGAAAGTATTCAATATGGGTGCTTTAGGGAGTTAGGGACTCTATATCTAGATAGTTGCAGATTTAATATTTGAGACTTCTGCCATTCATGAGCACTGTCTCCATGCTATACACATATGCCATGGTTTATGGCATAAATTTTTATGGTTTTTTAATCACAATTTTTTACCAATATAATTTTTAATTACCAAAATCATAGTGGTATACTTGATGGAATCCCAGAATAGGTAAAGGACATTAAGTAAAGACTAAGGAAGTCTGAACAAAGAATGAACTTGATTTAATAATGATGTATCAATATGGATTCATTAATTGTGAGAAATGTTCCTGCCTGATGTAAAATGCTAACAATAGGGAAAATAGGTGTGGGATACAGAGGAGCTCTGTGTTATCTTTACAGCTTTTCTGTAAATCCAAACCTATTCTAAAATAAAGAGTGTATTTTTAAAAAACATGCTTTTAGCAGTATTTCGCTACTTAAGAAATACTCTGTTTACAGAGAAGTACACACTCAGAGGAACACCATATCTATGTGTGTGTTAATCTGTAGTTATGAGACATACACACATATTGTTTCATAATTTCCTTTTCTAAGTGAACATCTTCCTGTGTTATTAAGTATTTTATAGCATTATAGTTGTTGCATGTTTAATTATGTGAAAATACAACAGAATGCATATAACCAATCCTTTTTATTGGAAATTGAAGTTATTATCCATATTTCATTACTATAAACAATGTCATGACCTAACCATATAATTAAAGCTTTATTCACATTCACTATTACTTTCTCAGGAGTAGTTTCTAGAAATGATATTACTGACTGAAAGAAAATGCAAAATTTCAGAAGTGTTGCCAGCTTTTAGGTACATAAATTTGAATCACATAGCAAGTGGAGCTAATTATATATGAAGCATTATATGAACAAATAAACTTATAGTGGAGAGGTTGTAGGCCAAAGCTAGGCTGATTTAAGGGTTCTAGCTATCAATGAATTTATTAATTTATTTATGAATGTATGAAGCCTTGCTGAGAATGTCTAGGGGTGAGGTAGTGAACTGGAAGAGAGTGACCAAACAAAGCCCCAGGGAAGGACGTAAAAGAGAGTTGAGAGGATACAGGTAAGTTCAGGCTTGGCAAGAAGCAGAGTGCTAGAAACAGATAGGGCAGCACTGTGGTTGGGTGTACATGTCTCCTCTTGGGTCCATTGAAGAGACAAACACAGTTCTGCTTGAGCTTCAAGCATCTCAAGGTTAAGGAAGTTCAGACCAAATCCCATAGGTATGGAAAGGCTCCTCTTATGCCCAATCACCCAGAAGAAGGGTAGGCATTGATGGGCAGTTCAGGTAGGAACTTGTCTTGAGGTAGATTAAGATGTGACAGTGAGAGGAGGGCCCTGCCAAGGTGTAGGAAGGAGAAAACTAACATCCTGATTTGCACCTCCCAGTCTGTAGGCCACTGGCCTCCAACTTTGGGCAAATTGGAGGGGATCTTCCCTTTTCAGAGGGATTTGTCAATCCGTCCTGCACATCTCTCCAACCAACCACTAGCCCCTGTAGGCACAGTTCCTCTCCATTCCCCACCCTTTTGGCAGCTACATTTCAGAGCTAGGCCTACGCCTAACATTGCCATTATTCTTCCTAATGATGCAGCCCAGATCACTAGCCTCTTAAAAATGTACGCATATCATAGCTAAGAACAGTCCTCACGTGATTTCTTAGTCTGTCCCCCTACCTTCAGGGAGGTTAGGTAAACTCCACTCTAGCATAGGTGTCTTCATATCATGAGTGGCTATAAGTGGACATCCATAGTAAGTTATGTTTTTATACTCAGATACACTAAATTTATGAATGTCATCTCTTCTGTTTTACATCAGCTTGTCATTCTTAACATTTTCTTGGTTCAAGTGTTTTCCCACTATAAAGTTTAAATACTTTTTTCACGGTATTTTTAATGGAGTCTCAAATACTTGAGTTCTTTTCTTAAATCTATTCCCTAGACAGGGATTTGCTTTTCTGCCATTATTTGAAGAGTATTCCAATGTAAACGACATCTGCTGGCTGGAGCCCTGGCCACCCACCACGGCCTTTAGAAAGTGAAGAGATTCAGGAAGTGGTGGAGTTCCAAGAAAGTATAGAGAAAGCTGCCTCTGAGTTTTACCCTTCGATGAGTGGCCCACAAACAATGAATACACCCTGAGCCTTTCCCAAAGTTCCCACTATTCTCTTCAGATTTGTAGAAAAAAAATCCCAGAAGGAGATCAAACCTCTGGACAGCTCACTGGAGGTGACACCACCTGCAAAGTAAGGTGTATGGGGAAGCAAGTAGGTAGTAGAGGAATAAAAAGAGTGTGAGAATAATGATTTCAAAACAATCAGGATAGTATCTGAAAAGTTTCCTTGGTTTTTGAATTTTCAAAACAGTGAGAAAACACACTTGCAGTGGATGAATGTTGGAACCTTATGAAATGTGACTCATCTGACCTTTCGGAGATTGGAACTGCCCCACAATGCTGCTCTGCCAAATCTTCTCTGCCCTCTAAAGTCCCTGCTTCCCTTTCTTTCCTTTTTAGTACTGAGGTGTACAGAATCGATTCATCATAATCATCAGTTCATGACATGTTCTCATCATTGATCCATAGCATGGCCCTCTTTTTATATTTGGTCGGTTAAAATAAATGTCTCTTTTATTGTATTAATGGGAACTGGGTTGTTTGCAGATTTTTGCTCTTGTGTCTCCCTTTACCTTTCATTTTCAATACAGAGCCCAAATTCTCAGCACCAGATGGTAGGGAGCAGTGCATCATGCACCTGGCCTGCAGTTTCTGCACTAGGGACGTGGTCCTGTTACTTTCCTGTATGTTTCCTGGTTACAATCCTCCCCATCCTTCAGAGATTCTTTCTCTTTATGCACATTGAGGCTGATAAAACAAGCCTCTGTTGTACCTGTGGTACAGTAAACATGTGGACATAAACTGAGCATTAATGTACTCTCAAGGAGTTGGGAATAGATTTTCTATTCTCTGGAAAATTTTCACAATCTTTGCTCCTGTGCCTAGTTGCTATGTTTTGTTTTGTTTTGTTTTGCGTCTAGTGTTTTTCAACACTAGAAGCAAATTCCTAGTGGTTCCTAACTAAAGAAACTTTCCACTGGTTTCCCTAGGGAATATTGTGAACAATATAGTGAATTAGTTAGTACTTTTTAAAGTGTTTTCCAAGCACCCTTTAGCACAAGACAACTTGAAACATGACAAGGAGAGAAGACAAATGTCAATTCAGTAATTAATGTCATATCTTAGTCTTTCACTCACAGAGGCAGCCAGTCCCTTCTCAGACTACATGACTGTCAAGCATAGTGGTAGAAACAGATTCATGACTTAATAGGCGATGAAAGGGAGTATGTGCCAAGAGGATAAAAAGGAGCAAGAAATAAATCATCTCCAGGTTGCCCCCATGTTGGTGGTGGGTTCGGAGCAGGCAGCCAGACACCCTCAGTGGGTGCTTGCTGCCCTCTCGCCCCTCAGGAGCTGCCCTGATGTTGTGTGGGAATCCTTATCTCTGCTTAGCTTTTTATTGTTCACAGGGGGCAACTCCTGCCAACCAAGATCCTGTTTCTCTTTTGTAAAAAGAGTGCCTGGAGCTCAGAGAAAGAAAGGCTATGTGGAAAGGCAAGAAACATTAAAAGGAGAGGAATAAAATGGATTCTGTCAACTTGTTTGTACAGTTCCTCTCCTTTTTTCTTCATCTCTTCTTAAAATAATTGGTTTGAGACCATAATAGAATTGACATCAAACAAACCCTGAGAATCAGTTATCTTTGATGCAAGCAAGAAAATAAAAGTGTACCAAATGAGATCATGGAGTCTGAATGAAAAGAAATATTGATCCACACTGAGAGCCAGCCTGGAGCAGGGAGGAGGGCAAGAAACTTTTTTATGCTTTCAATCAATAATAGCTTGATACTAAGTATTTATTCCAGTATAAAAATGGTTGACCAGAAAAGCTGTAGGGTACAAAACTCTTTACACATAACTTTGTTCTTTTCCTTTTCTTTTGTTTAAAGAAGGAAAACTCCTATTACACATTCCTTCTCTATGTAGTAAACACATTTATATATAGGGCTGTAGAGGAGATACAAATGACCATAGCAAAACCAATCTTACACATTATTTTCTATGTACTATTTGATTATTCATTATTTGATAGGAATGATAAATTTAGTAGATGGAAATTTCCTTCTTTAAAAAGAAGCAAATTTTTTTCTCTATTTTATTGACATGGCTCATATAGTTTAAATTCACTTGACCATTTTTTTTTGTTGCTTATTTTCTTAGAGTTCATATATTTTTATTATTTTATAGACTGTCAATAGGGTTCTAACGTTTACTAATTTAAACATGTTTAAGGCACGTGGTCATTCAGGTCAAACACTATATAATGAGAACTTTATGTACTGTGTTCTTTTATAGTAATTCTTTGTAGTTCACAGTTTCGTTTCAGTTAGAATAGGCAAAGGCATAATAACGCCCTACTAATTTGCATTGCTGACATAAATCTGTTTACACAAATATCAACTCTACTTCAAAGGAGAAAACAGTTTGTGAATTTTAGACGGAAGACCAGATGATGAGGATGAAACATGTATTAGGGTTGAACGTCCCAGTGTGTCTTCTAAGAAAGTTCAGTTTAAGAAAAAGCCGTAATCCCCATTGTAGTGGTGGACTGAAAAAGGTAAATAAAAATAATTTCTAAAATAAATAAATAAGAAAAGGTCATTAGATAATTTAATTGAGGTCTTCTCTTAGTATTGGATCAGCTATCTGATAGGATTTAAGGTCGCATGTGGAAGAATTTGTGGTCAATAAAAATGTATGAAGAATTTGGTGTAGGATAAAATGAGTATCTCAAATCAGTGAAGCAAAGATAAACTGTTAATAAATGGTGTTGGGATAAACTAAATCACCATATGGAAAAAATAAAGTTTAATGCATACATGATACTATTTCATAAATTTCCAACAGATGAAATAAATATTAAAAGTAAAACCAGAAAAAAAATGTTTTAAAGGCAGATAATTTGGAATAGGGAAGGATTCCCTAACTATGACTGAAAATTGTGACGCCATAGAATAAAACATTGATGAATGACTATCTTTTTTTTAAAAAAAAAAAAAAAAAAAAGCATAACAAAACAAAACTGCCAAAATGTCATGGCACAAATCCCCATAAGTCAAAAGACAAATTATATATTAGGAGAATACTCATATCATAAAGGGCTAATCTCCTTATAATAGAAAAAGCCACTAGAAATCATTAAAAAAAAAAGATGGCCAACACAATAGAAAAAGGGGCAAAAAACATGAACAGATGATTCACAAGAAAATAAATACAAATGGACCTCACTAATAGTAGGACAAATGCAAATTAAAACTACACTGAGATATAATTTCTCATCTCCCAAATTGGTAAAAGCATAGCTTGACTACACACTGTCTTGGCATATATATGAGGAAATAGATATGGATTTCTGGTGGGAGTGCAAGATGTTACATTGCTTATGGAAGGCCAGTGGGAATATTTATTAAAATTACAAATACATTTGCTCTCTGAGTCTGTAATCCAACCCACTCTGGAACTTTATTCTCAAAACATACTAGCAAAATTATTTATGCAGCATTGTTTGCAATGGTAAAAGATTAGAAACACCTCACTGTCCATCAGTGGGGGACTGGTTAAGTAGTTCATGGTTCATCCTTAGAATGGAGTAAATGTTATGCAGCTATACAAAGAAGGAAGAAGTTTGCTGTGAATTTGGATTTTTCCATGAGTCTTGAGGAGTTCCAAGATAAAATATTAAGGAAAGGAGAGAAAGAGGGAGGAAGGAAAGAAAGAAATGTATATAATGTGCTGCCTTTTGTGTAAGAAAGGGAGGAAAAGAAAATTTCGTATTTGTTATTTCCACATAAAGAAATTGTCTAGAGGTATACAGGAAGGCAGGGGAAGAGGAAAGGAAAGGAGTGGATGGATACAGAGCTGGGAGTAATATGTCTCAATATGTTATTTTTGGATTGTACAAAAATGTATTACGTGTTTAAAATAAAATTTAAAAAAAAGCAAGTAGTCAGCAAGCACTGGCAGCATTTATAAAATGGTTCTGAGGTCTTTGAGTACAGACCGTCATAAAAGAGCCATTCTATTCAATTAGCAGATGTCCAGCCAGTGTCTTCTGGATGCCCCAGTAAGTGACCAGATTTCTAATATATTCACAGATGTTCTTTGTTGTTTAACCATGCTACATTAATAAAGCTTATACTTCTTAGCAATTCCTATAAGCTTAAGCAATACTGATTGCAATTAGGCCAAATATATACCTGCTGAATTGAGCTGAACTCTTTAAGGTAGCGTTTTATGAGAAGGGAAGCCACACTTAAAAAGTGAAATATTTTGATAATCCCTGACATATAAGAAAATTTCAGAAAACCAACCAGGCTCAACATCTTCGGCTCAAAACACTACTTAGCTGTGTGTTAAATTATAGTGCCAAAATTCATTCACTTTCCACTTGCATCTGATTCATCATTGCTCTAATTTTTAATGTTCTTAAACATTACCTGTTGAAGCTGTTAAAATCCAGTAAGTGCCTTCACAGACCCAATTAAATGTCCAATTACCAATTTTAGGCTCTTGACTTACATTTTAAAATGAAATGAACCTCACCCTGCAGCTGAATTGCTAATGGATAGCAGTCTCAGGGGAAGTAAGATGCTCAGTGTTCTCTCTCAGGAACATCATTCCCACAATTTAAGCAGAAACACAAGTACATCATTGCTGCTTCTGTGTCAAGCCCCTTGTGCTGCCCCACACTAATGTGAGTTATAACCATGGGTGTCCTTGCAAGAAGAGGAAGGAGATTGAGGGCAAACACGTGTTGTAAGAGCCTGGGCAGGGGCACTGGAATAATTTCCTTTCCAAGAAAATAATAGTGCCTTTGTGTTGAGGCCAGGAAACAAGACAAGGAAGTTTGGAGTTCTGCTTTTCAATATAAATATGTATTTAACAAGATTACTTCCTAAACATTAAGTTTGAGTGTAGTTTCCAGCATTCTTGGCCAGGATATGAGTTGTCTAAGATTCATCCCAGGTCAAGGCAATCTAAAAGAAATCAGTTGCTCTCTGGCTGGCTTTATTTCTGTACCTGTAAGGCAGGCTTTCCCAGTTAGTAGCGTTCCTCTTCTTAGTTATGGAAGCACAAGGGTACTTTCAGAGTTAAATGAGATCTTCCTTGCTTCTCTTTTCCTTGATCCTTATCAGCCCTACCCATTCTTCCAGCCACAACACAAATGACACTGCTTTCATAAAGAAGCTACCCTGCATTCACCAAAAATCCACCTCTCGCCCCACCCCTCCACTCCATTTGGTGTCACATACTTGTGGTGGCAAGAAATACACATTGCCATATTTATCATATCCTGCCTCTGTTTCAGCGCTTAGGGACTTGTCATTTCTCTTCTGAAATGTGAACCCCTTGATGAATATGACTGCATTTAAATCACCTTGGACCTATTTCCATCCTCAGCTCATTTTCCCTCCCTCCACCCTTACCCTCTACATCACTTTTCCTTCAGTATGCACACCGTAAATATTTTTTGATGAATGTTATTTGTGCCTTCAGATTTTTCCAGAAGAATAGTTGCACTGCTTGATGATTCAAGTGTTGGCAGTTTAAATTCCTCTTAAGTGAAATAGAAAATTTACATAAATGTCTCATATTCGGCTATGATTCCCTCCAGGGGAATTTAGGAAAGTTATGAGCATAACATCCTTTAATTCTCAACAGAATAGCTTTCTCATAGTATGAAACTCCTTCCTGCCAAGACTCCTCCCCTTGCTATCCCCACCCCAGCAGTTCATCTGGCAATCCCTTTAAGAATCTCAGATGAGTCCTAAAACAATGCCTGGACATAAAGAATTGAAGATTCTCTGTGTGTTGGATGTTTAAAATGAATAGACAGTATACATTTTTGGCTTTTATGTAAAGATCAATCATACTATTTTTTATCTGTAAAAAAAATGGTATTCTGTTTCTCATTTGATCCGTGAGACCTCCAGGCTGGAGAGAAGGGCCATCACAGTGTGCAGCATGCACTTCTGTGACTCAGAACTGTAGTAGGTCAAAACTAGAAGGCGCTCCTAGGGTCTTTCTCATCTGGTTTTGTCCCATGAATGATGAAATTGCGATCCAGACAGGAAAAGACACATGTCTGAAATGCCCCTGGACAGGTGGGCAGAATGGGCACAGGAGCCCCAGCCTCCAGACTCCCAGTCCAGTGCTTTCTCCCCAATGCTCCCGCCTTGTTAGAGCTGTTGCTGTTAGTCAGTTAGCAGCAGTCAGTGCTAATAGGTACAAGGTTCATTCCCCATGTAGAGCAGCTTCCTTCGCAGAAGGGATTGCTTAGTTTCTAGGCCAAATCCTGTGCCTCTAATGCCGTTTTGGCCCATGATGGAGCAGGTGAAGAATGAAAGGATGATTTGCTAGCAGAAACATTGGCTTCCACTGGAGAACCATTTTAATGAGCATGTTCCCACTGACAGGGAGTCAGAAAGAAGCATCCTCTTTTTTCTAGGAGACAGCTGGTCAATGTGTAATTCTTTGAAAGAGCCACTGTATAGCATTGGGACCCCTGCAAAAGGACCTTGTCTAAGGCCCCCAGCAGGAAACCTTTTATATATTCTCACATAAATTTTCTTTTACTTTGTTGTCTCAGCAAACAACTTTTTTCTCATATCTGAAAAACAGTCACTTAATTAGCTTTGCTGTTTGAATTAAGATGGCCTTCCATCTGTAACAATGCGTGGACCATCCTAGCTTTCTGCTTGGCTTTATGCTTTGGTGAACAAAGCTTGTTTACATTCAGGAGTAATTTGGATTCTGGCTGTGTTTCTCTGGAGCCTTTCAAGGATAGTGGCTGAGACGGCATGGATGGGATGGAGCCTATAGCATAATGAGGTCTGTACCTGTGGGTGGAACTAGGGCAGGGGGTTTTTGACACTCCTCTTCTGAACATACCTGAGCAACACTATGGAAATGTTGGCTAGAAATGGAGGCCAGTAGTATAACAAGTCCTATGATAATGCAAATCTGAAATTAGGGCATAAGCACTGGACGTCAGAATCTGAGTGACTAACCCTCTCATCTCCCTTGTCCCTAGCTTTAATAGGGATGCCCTCCTCCGAACTCCCTGTCCTTGTTTCAGACTACTGGCCAGAAAATATTCCTTGTACTCTCAAAAGGAGGAGAGAGGGAGTGAGCAATTTTCCAAAGAAAAAGCAAATGGTTTTTCTTCCTCCATCTCTTAAAAATTGGAAGTTCCCATTTGGAATGCTCAGTGAATACTAACTTCAGTTTGGAATCCTACAAATGCTTCCCTTATCTCATTTATAGCGCAGCAGAATTGACAATGAACAGCTTTTGCACCTGCGCATCAGCAAAAGTAGGCACCTGTCTATCCAAGGTGGGCACAGTGGTCTATGTGTTGTTATACATATTGTCTTAGGAAAAGAGTATGCACAGGAGTTCAGGCAGACACAGCCCGAGTCAGTTATGCTTCGACACTGTTCTTACGTTCTTCTCCTACACCCCCGTTGTTCTGTCAGTCAGAGAAGAATGAACCAGGGCATGGACTTTCATCTGCAAAATGAATCTCCTTACAAAAGTGTCCTTAAGAAAAGGGAGAAAGTTAGTGGTTGTGGTCCAACACAAAGTAGGAAAAACAAATGTCACATGCAGAAGGCAGTGACCTTTCCCATACTTCCTTCTATGGGGATGCCACCATCCCCATAGAAGAGATGGAAGTCACTATTTTCATTATTTCTTTCATTAGAATCCCAAACCAATCCCATCGAAGCCATTTCCACTCCACCTTTTAGTCCTTTACCTCTGGAAATGTGGCTTTTTCATCATTCACTGGGACACTTAAGAGAGTGACTCTTCTGTATGTTCTTTCCTCCTCCTCTCTAGGGGATTCAGTTTCCTCTCTTTCTTTGAGTCTTTCTTTAGAATTTACCTTCCTCTGTAAACTGTCCTAGCTCCTGGCTTGTTGGACACTCTGTTGGCTCTGAACAACCATTTCTTGCTTGAATTTTTTTCATCTAAATGTAACCTGAAAACCCTTGAGAAGGGGCTATGTTCTATTTTGCCTAGAATACCAAACAACTAATAAACAAGATTCTATTGCAGGTTTATCAGGGGGTACATTTTTATTTGAGGGAGGCTTACACATTCTGAATTTAGAATTTTTTAATAAATTAATGATGAGTTTGGCTAAAGCTTCCCTTTGCACTACCTGTAGGGGAAAAATACTTCCCAAACTAGTGAATAGAATAAATAAGATATGTACAAAAATGACTTAACCTATGAAATTAAAAATAAAAAACAATCTGGCAGTTTAGGACTAACCATTTGCTTGCAAATAGCGTGTTTCCTTTATGTTTCTGAATTTGATTCAGTACAACAAAGCCCCAAAATGAATGTTACAGAGAAAAATCAAAAACATTTTGGGAAAGGGAGGAAGTGTGAGCTGGATTGCACATCTCCCATGTGGCAGAGGGAGGATGTAGACTTGGCCTGTGAAGGGTGGACACATGTTAGATTTGCAGGAGGTGGCTGTGAAGGCATCCCAGGCTAAGAAGCCACAGGCACAGCAGTGTGCAGATGGGATGAACTATGTATGACATGTGCAGAGTCCTGAAAGGGGTTGGCCACTTCAGTGGTGTCCAGCCTCTAGGGAGTTGGTCATGGAGGTGTGGAATTGAAAGTGAGACTAAATAGGTGGGGGTCAGCCAGGCGTTGTGTATTCGGGCACAGTTGTGATGATCCATTACATTGCATTATTTAAAGAATCAGACCTTTATTTTTCTAGAAATAAGTTCTATAATTTAAAGTTGAACTTCCAGGGCTTCTGAGTAGTTTTACCTATCAGGATAACATCTTCTACACGTGACAAGACAGTTGACAGCAGTGATAAGGACTCACAGCCAGGCAATTTGTACAGACTCCTAAGGATCTGGGGATGATGGCATGTGGTCAAGAGGGCAGCCTTTGCACTACGACTGGGTGGACCCTGGCATCTCCCTATAGTGCTCTAAATGACATCCTTGACCTCTTTAGCAGAGGAGACATATAGGAGAGAGGCATTCATTCTATCCTTGTAACAATATCACACCCTAAAGTGGCCTTTGTTAGTCACTGTGTCAGTCACTTCCTATAAGGCTGCTTACAATTGGCATGATTTTGCCAGTGCTTAGAGTTTTGTAATGGCTTATGTGTCTGTGCTTTACAGGGTCTCAAATGCCTTGGAACCTCAAAACGTTCATGCCTAGCATCGTATGTTACCACTGACTTCAGGTTTGAAGTCACAGCAGCTGAGAAAAGATTCAATAAAAAGACATTTGGAGAACTGCGGCCTGTTATGTTATTTGTAATTCCTGATTTGCCAGTGCCGGTTTGCACTGCCAGGCACAAATGCATTTGTCTTTCATCCTTTTTTTGAATTTTATTTTGCATTTTGCTCATTAGTGTTTATCTTCTGAGACCCTTTTGGATTTCTCGTTCATCCTAGAGAGTATCTAGGAGTCTGCTGATTTGCTAATAGACTAGAATTTCTGCTTGAAAAAGCAAGTCTTCATGGGAATTTTGGCATAATTTAGTTTCTCTGTTTATTTATCTAATATTGCTGGTTCCTGGAAAGCTTTCCTTCTTTACAGAAGTCCTGGTACTACTTGATGTTAAGGTATGCGAGAGGCCCAGCAAAGGCTAATTAAGAAATTACTCTGTTGGCCATGGAGGTCTTGGCCCATGGAGTCAGATGAAGGCACCACATTGTTAATAATGACTCTCAAGCAGAGGCAGTGCCTTTGTGGCTTTACATGTACGTACAAGAGAGGCAAGTTCTTATAAAGTTACTAGCTCTGATAAGTCAGGTGAATGTTTTGATCCATGATCCTAGGCAATGATATTTGAGTTTAGGTTATGGAAAGACATCAGTTCCTGAGTTAGTGATCTTCACATTTGGAAAATGTGCTCCATTCTTATCACAAGCCCTTCAGGCACCATCCAGTAGTAAGCCATGGCTTGAAAGCAGCAATGCCATGCAGATAGTCCATGCTCTGGAGAGGAAATATTTTATTATTTGCTTCTGCAGGTAGTAAATATTCAGCTAGTTGCTGCATTATGAGTGTTCTTTTGACCTTTGGCCTTTGGCAGCATCAATTGGCACATTCCTAATGTACAGCTTAATGAAGCAAGACCTACAGCACATATTCATAGAGGTTATTCTTTCTCCATGGAAGTTATTCAAGCCATGGCAACTACCAGTTACACCTACTGACAGACTTCACATGACACCTTTCAGTTTTTAATCTTTTTTTCCCCAGTGCTGTCCTCCTACTTCCAACAACCTATCACCCAATATTAATAGTGTTCTTTCAATGGATACTCACTATTGATGCTCACTGTGTGCAAGGAACTCTGCTAAATGCTTCACTCTACTTTGAATGGGAGTGAGAGCTGAAGAAGGGATAGAAGTAGAAGCCATGCCTCTCCAGTGTAAAATTCTTCCATGAGGAAAGGAAATAGCGTTTTCTCCCTTAAGGAGTTTAAAATGGGCTTCTTGCCATATGAAAATAGTGAGAACGGAACATAATAGGATGCAGAACATTGATGTGGCTTCTAGAGAAAACAAAATGTTTAAAATGTCAATTAAATTTTTCTCTAATCTCTTTAGGAACATGGCCAAAGAATGAGTCTGTAATCCACCGTGGCAGATAACAAGATGGCCATGAGCATGTAGCATCATAGTTTTTTAAAAGGCTGGCAGACTCAAATAGCCGTACTGATCAGTCCGACACTGAATGTGAACTTGTTGTGTTGTGTTTCACATTGTTGTGATGCATTTTTAAACTATTCTGCTTAGATTTGAAAGGGAACATGGAGAGCTCAGCTAGGGTCAATAGAAGACCACACAGGTGGTGATGACAGGGTAGGGAGTCTACTTAGGGAGGCTGAATGAACCAGGACAATTTTAACATGAGGAAAACTGGAGACTGTTTAAATGACAACTTTCAGGAATATGAAAATATAAGCAGATGCCAGTGGCTGTAGTCATAACCTGAAAGAAGAGTTTCTTTTCACACTTTTTAAATATTAGGATGGGTTGTAAATTATTTTTATGAGAGTAAAAAAAGTTGGGGAAAAAAACACTGGAAAAATGTATCTTAGAAGATAACATGTGGAGTGGAGAATAAACCTCTTGAGATATCCTGCCACTGTATAACTCTGTATTACCTTGATTACATAGTCAGGAGTACAAACCATACATGTAAAATCGGTTAACTGAATTTTAATTATGTCAAATTGGTGTCATAGGCTGAACAGAACTTTAGCTTGCACATTAAAAGAATGCAAAACATTGTTTTTGAAGGAGCCAATAGAAGTTATAATTTTTAGTGTTTTGTTGATCTAAGGACTTCACATATTTGGCCCCTTGTTAACTGCAGCTTTAAACCTAGTATAGGTTACCTTGCAATGCAGGATTGAAGGTTTCAGCCTCAAATTTCAGTCAGAGTAAACTGAGGTTTTTGTACCAACATAATTTTATGCAAAGGGTTTGAAAATTTAAAATTAGTTAGGCCTGCTTACTGGTATGCATGATCTTTCAATAAATTTATTCTCTGCCTGACACAAACCATACCATACATAATGGTTGTTCCTGTTACTCATTTTTTTTTTAATATAATGCTCTTACCTTCACAGTGGAAAACAGTGACATCCAGTAAAACTAGGGAACCATACTTCATAGTGTAGACACCAAATAGTTGGATAAGCACTGAGCTATATCCCTGAACCCCATGGAACAAAGTTTGGGGACTACTTTAAGTGTTTACTGAGAGCAACAGTGTCTGTCTGTCATGGAGTAATGGCTTAATACAGTGACTGTTCTCTAATTCAGATTGGTTTTATCAGGATAATCTCTACTCTAGGCTGTAAGTCTGAGTGAGGGGAAGATACCATGGGATGGGCAGATGAAAATGTGCAGACATCATGACCAGCTGAGTTCTGAGAAGAGCAAGTGTTTTGATAGTTGTGGCTCATCTCCTTAAAATGGTTTGTCCTCCAATTATGTTGCAATTTAGGAACAAATTATCAGTGGGGAATTGGATAGAGAAAGCTGAGCATACCACCACTTATCTAGCACCAGAGAGTCGGTGTTTTATTTCTTTTGTTCTGAATCTTCATCAAGGCTGTGCTGTGGAAAGACTCCCCCAGGGATTTTTCTTGGGAAGAAATCATTTACCGCAAGTGGCATCATTTATTTCAGGAATGATTCATAGGCTGCTACATAAATACTAATGATGTGCATAACAATGCGTTTCACCTTGGAATCTGCACAGAAGTCACAGAGATGCTGGCTTTTTGTGAGAGAAGCTGCTCTTTACCACATAGCAGGATTTAGTAGTCAGGTGGGCCTGCTTATTCTTTTTTTATTTCCCTACATTGCCTTAACTGACCCTGGATCTAAAAAAATAAAAAGAGAGCCAAAAAAGAGAGTAGGGTGGGTGAAATATTGCTAGTCACAGTCACCAGTACATATACCAAATAAGTGATTCTTTCTGGTGGGAATGGAGATGTCATATGATGCATGTTTGAGTTAAAACTCTCAGTAGGGCCAGCCTACCAGGTCCTTTGAAGAATGCAGACATAGTCTTGCATTTTCAGGTTATTTACAGTCTGGTAGTTATGATAGCATATACAGGTAAATAAAAATACAAAGAATTATCTTTATTTTTCTGACATATACAAAATATGACGTTCAATAAGCAGTGGCCACCAATTCATTAGGCATTGCAGTATGAACATGCCTGGGACTTGGTGACTGACCTTGAGGATTTTGGTCTAGAGAGTCAACTGCAATGAAGAGTGGGTTAGACTATCCCTTTTCTCTCTGTTTTTGCTACTACCATCTTGTCTAAGCTACTGGCAAGCACCTCTCTCCTAGGTTATTGCAGTAAAAGTTACAAAAGGATTTCCCTGCTTTTACGCCAACTCCTGCCATGACCTATTTGACCTGCAGCAGTTGGACAACGTTTTTTAAAATGCAAGTCAGATCCTGTGACACTCCTGCTTCGTGCTTACAAAGCCTTGTCCACCAGGGTCTTCATAATCTGTACTTGCTTTTGTCTCTGACCCCACGTATCGATATGACACAGTTTATCCATTCTCCTACTGAGGGATGTTTGGGTTGTTTCCAACATTTGGCTATTACAAATAAATCTACTCTGAACATTTGTATACAAGCCAACACTTAGTATCATTAGTATTTTTAATTTAATTTTAATAATAGGTGTGTAATATCTTATTGTGGTTTTAATTTGCATCTTCCTAATGACTAGCAATGCTGAACATCCCTCTATGTGCTTATTTTCCGCCCATATCTTCTTTAGTGAAGTGCTTAGTGAAGTATTAAATCTTTTGCTTTTTATCTTTCTTTTATTAAGTTTTGAGAGTTTCTAAATGTATATTCTTGATACAAGTTTTTTGTTAGTGTGTGTGTGTGTGTGTGTGTGTGTCTTCAGACACAGTCTCACTCTGTCTCCCAAGCCGAAGTGTGGTGGCATGATCTCAGCTCACTGCAACCTCTGCCTCTCGGGCTCAAGCAATCCTCCCACCTCAGCCTCTTGAGTAGCTGGAACGATAGCCATGTGCCACCACATCCAGCTAGTTCTTGAATTTTTTATAGAGTTGGGGTTTGACCATGTTGCCTAGGCTGGTCTCAAACTCCCAGGCTCAAGCAATCTCTTCCCAAAGTGTTAGGACTATAAGCATGAGCTACTGTGCCTGGCAGATACAAGTTTATCAGATATGATTTGCAAATATTTTCTCACAGTTTGTGGCTTGTCTTTTCATGATCTTCAAGAGCATAGTTTTTCATGAAGTCCTACTGATTAACTTTTTTTTTTCATAAATTGTGCTTTTAGTGCGATATATAGGAAATCTTTGCCATAACCCAAGGTCATAATGATTTTCTTGTTTTCTTTTAAAAGTTTTATTGTTTTAGGCCTTTCTATTTAGATATATCATCTATTTTGATTTAATTTCTGTGTATGGTACAAAGTATGAATTGAAGTTCCTCTTTGTACATGTGGATATCCAGTTATTCCAGTACTATTTGTTGAAAAGACTGTCCTTTCTCCACAGCATTGCCATTGTGCTTTTATTGAAAACCAGTTTTCTATATATGTACAGGTCTTTCTGGCCTCTCTATTCTATTCCATTGATCTGTGTGTCTGTCTTGATGCCAGTATTACATTGTCCTGATTAGTTTACTGTTTTGGTCCATTTGTGCTTCTGTGACAAAATACCTGAGACTAGGCAATTATAAACCACAGACATTTTTTTGCTCACAGTCCTGGAGGTGCTGATCAATATCAAAATCAAGACACCGGCAGGTTCAGCGTCTGCTCAGCGCCGAGTCTGTGCTTCCAACAAGTGCCTGATGCTGCGTCCTCCACAGAGATGAATGCTGTGTCCTCATATGGCAGAAGGGCAAAAGGGCCAAACTAGTTCCCAGATCTCTTTTAGAAGGCACTAAATTCATTTGTGAGGGTAGAGTTCTCATGGCCTGATCTCTTCCTGAAGAGCCCATCTCTCAATACTGTTGTACTGGGGATTAAGTTTTAACATTAATTTTGCAGAGTACACAGATATCAACCATATTACATTTAGTTTTACAACAAGTCTTGTAATTTGATAGTGGAAGTCTTCCAACTTTTCCAAAGTTGTTTTTGCTTTTCTCATATTCTACAAAAAAAAAAAAAAAAAGCCTGCTGGAATTTTAATTGAGATAGCATTAAATCTATAAATCAAATTATGGAGTATTGATATCTTAATAATATTGAGTCTTCTAACCCATTACCATGATATGTCTGTCCACTAGAATCTGTAGCGGATTCCAGTGGACAGACATACCATGGTAGTTTGAGGATTATTGCCATCTTAACAATATTAAGTCCTCCAATCCTTGAACAAGAGGTGTTTTTACATGTTTATAAGTCTTCAATTTCTTTCAACAATGTCCTGTAGTTTTCAGTGTAAGAGTCTTACATTTCTTTGGTTAAATATATGCCTAAGTATTTTATTCTTTTCAATATTCTTATAAATGGAATTGTTTTCTTTGCTGCCTTATTATTAGTCATGGTCCTCCAGAAACAGAATAGAATGTGTGTATATGTGTGTGTATATGTGTATATATATGTATATACACACACACACACGTGTGTATATATATACACATACAAATACACATATACATACACACACATCTGTATACATACATATATATAAAAGAGAGAGATTTATTATAAGGAATTGGCTGACATGATCACAGAGATTGGGAAGTCCTAAATTTGCAAGGTAGACTGGCAGGCTGAAGGCCCAAGAAAGAGCCAGTATTGCAGTACAAGTCCAAAGCCCTTCTACCAGCAGGATTTCTTCTTGCTTCAGGAGGTCAGTCTGTTGTTATATTCAGATCTTCAACTGATTGGATGAGACCTACCCACATCAAGGAGGGCAATCTTGTTTACTCAAAGTCTACAGATTTAAATATTAATCTCATCCAAAGTCACTCTCATCAAACCATGTAGAATAACGTTTAACTACGTATCTGGGCACTGTAGGCCAACCAAGTTGATATATATATTACAACTGTGACTCTCTTTTATTATTTTAGTGGTTTAGTTTAGTTATTTTAGAGTTTATAACATATATCTTTCACATACTCTACCTTCAAGTGATATACTACTTCATGTATGGTATGAGAACTGTCCAATAGTTCACTTTCATTTCTGCCATCCCAAATTTTGCTACTGTTGCTATATATTGTACTTTTTCACATTTTATAAACTCAATACTACATCGTTTCCATACCACATTTGTTGTACAGGACTAGAGCATTGCTCATCTAGGGCTAATTATTCCTCATTAATGAAGCAGGACCTTTCTGTGTATTCTACTAAGCGCCCCGGGAATCTTGAGGTTTTTTCAGTCTGGATGATGGAAATAGGCATTATTACTGCCCTGTGTGAGAATGGAGTACTGTATCCTCTACTCATTTCGAGTGATTATTTTTTGAACTCCAGGTAGTTTGCTCATGAACATATGGTGGGAATTACTCAGCTGAATTGTCTTAGGCAAATCTCTGCAGAACTCTACAGTTTTCTCCGTGTCTCTTTTCTTTAGTACTCTGTCTTGAGCATTTTAGCCACCTTTGTATCCCTGGGTTCTCAGCATTTTCTTCAACTCAGGGAATCTGCCAGACTCTTCCTAGATTCTTCCTTCCTGTGCCACAGCCTAGAAACTCTCTCAAAGCAGTAAACTAGTGCAATTGTAGGGCTCGCCTTATTCATTTCCCATCTCTCATGAGAATTCATTGCTTGATAGACAATGCCTTAGAAACCATTGTTTGATACATTTTGTTGATTTTTGGTTACTTGAGGCAGGAAGGTAGACATAGCACTTAATCTGGATTGGATCTAGCCACAGGGTTAGAATTGTTGGGTCATAAAATATGTACATGTTTAGCTTTAGTAGATGCTGCCTTGAGTTTAAAAAATTAAAAATTAAAATAAATTCAGCTAATTTTAATTTTAGATAATTTTTATAATGTAGTTAACCTGAATTTTAACCCATGTTGCTGGATTTTATTCCCCAATCTAACACAGTAGAGAGAGAAGGTGGCAAGTTCTTAGTGATACCATGCGCTTTTTTTTTTTTTTTAGAACTTCAGTGCTGTATCCTTCATTTACAACGTATGATTAAAAGTACTGAGGAACGGGGGTTGGTGGTGGCGATGGTGGTGAGGAGGGAGGAGAGCCAAGAGAGCAGATAAATCTGCCTTTGCTTGACTGATAGCGGTAATTATATTTGACAGCTTATGCTTGCCAAGTAATAACAGCTTTGATTTTTCCAAAAACCTAGTGATATTATATGTTTAGTATCTAATTCATTTAAAAATTCTCTCTGTTACTCTTTCTCCTTCAAATTTGAGTCCCTTTTTTTCCTTTGGAATGGCCTTGTCATATTAAAGGAAATCCACATGCACAGGAAATCCTTCCATGGTTCCTTTAGACTTAATCTTTGTGTTGAAAGGGTAAGCTCAGCAGCAGGTGCATGGTATCACGGAGCATAGTCACAGGCCCTTCCCTCACCCTCTTCCTCAGCTGCAGAAATGCTTCCGTCTCTTCTCATTGTACATGATTTTTTTTTTTAGTTCTAAGAATGCTTTTAGCAGTTTTTAGCAGTTCTTCTAGGTAAAAATATGTATTGAATTTCTACCATGTATGACATTTTCCTGAAGAGAATTGCTGCCTGCCCTACACTTTTCAGTATCTAATGGATAATGTTAAAAGAAAGCATAACATTAAATAAATCTCTTTTTCAAGTTTTTATTTTCAGCCTTTGAGCTTCTTTTGGAGAAACTTAATACATTCTTGAGTCAGGTGGCTACTTCTTTGAAGCCTTTGTTTTTTGATACTCTGTAAATTTCGACTAAGAATAGATCAAAAATGATGTTTATATCTGTTTCTAGAATTGAGGAAGTAAGAACAGAATAAGACTTTATGACTGTAGTTAACCCCTTCCATTATCTTACTTGCTTAATACCATAGGTGGAATTGGATTTAATACCTTTCAGAAACTATCAGTTGTTACAACTCTGGGCATTTGTTCTCTTGCTCGGACCTGTTTGTTTCACAGTTGTATGACATGAAACAGACATGTTATATAAACTTTCCATATAAAATATAACTATTAGTTTGCAATAGCTTATATTAACCAGGTTTTATAATTCATTATATATGTTCCCTTTATCCAAAATGCATGCATGTTTATTTTTTCTGCAGGTCTATGGAAAAATGTCTAAGGAAGTTAAAAAATCAAACACAATAGGAAACCTTGGGTTGTTGAATCTCCCTGAAATCATACTTTCAAGGAGCCTGAAACAAACAGAGTTACTTAAGAGAGATGCTGCTAGAAAAAGGATTGCAGGAAAACAGGTTGTTGTAAGAGATTTTAACCCCTAAATTCCTCTCCTAGTCTCTTGATATTTTTATAACTTCTTGGTTATTACCATTCTCTTTACTCTTACTTGTAGTTCTTGGGATACTCCTCTTTTCCAATAAGAAAATGTTCAAATTCCTTAAAACTGTGGCTGAATTTTGAAACTAAACAATTGAACCTGAACTAAGTTTATGATTTCTTGTGGGCACAGGAACTGTTCTTCCTTTTGTTGTGGAGCCATTGAAGACATCAAAGAAACAACCACCTGACTCAAGAATGTATTAAATTCTCCACAAGAAGCTCAAAGGCCAAAAATAAAAACTTGAAAAATCTTTCATTCCCTCACTGATTTATACATGCATACATCAGTTAGCACTCTGTATCCATTATAATAAAACCATATCGTGGTCCTACTCTGAGGAGGGCAGTGGGGAACTCAAGCCTTTGAGGGGTTAAGGTTCTGATTTTAAGGTTAAAATGTAATAGTCTAGGACTACTTGTCATTTACTTGAAAAAGAGAGTATCCTTTCAAAATAAAAATCTACATATTTTTACATTTAATAAAATTATCAACAGAATAAAGAAGGTTTAAAATTAAATGGGACTAGATTTTTAAAGTACTAACTAGATCTCAAGTGGCCTGTGGCATTAAAGTTGCACATTCCAAAAGTAATACCACTTCCTTGTTGGCATGTGGAAGTATCAAAACCAGCTAGTACCTCCTGCAAAGTTGGTATAGGCCAGGCACTTGCTCTATTATGGCATAGTTGTTAACTGTGCTGGACATAGTGCTGTGCCTTCATATTAAATCAGCCCCTACAGAATTTTTTAACAAGATGTTTTTTATTTTTCTCCTTCTACTGAAAGACTTACCCAAATTTCTGTATAAAGGAAGATATTTTCATAAAGTGGTTCCTTTCTGGTATCCCCTTTGGAGAAATTTCCTGGACTTTCCATTATCGCTTCTTCTTCCGCTTTTGGAGATGAGAATGTGATATGTAGTTGGATACCTAGGAACTAGTGATATTAAGGATCTAGTGATACTAAGGAACTAGTGATTCAAAATAAGGAAACTTTTGTCTGGAAAACTTTTTTTGTGATTATCTTTTCAACAGACTGAGGAAATCTGCTTCCCAAAGCACTGTGCACTGATTTTCTTGTTTCCTTTCACCTTTAGGGTTAATGGAGCAGGACTGTTTAAGGACATCCTACATTTTTCCCCAGTGCTTGGGTGTGCATGACTGAAATATCAATATTTTTTTTGTTGCTGTTCTTTTGAAAAAAAAAGAAAAAGAAACAGACCTTCCTTAAAACATACAGATTTAAGTCGGGCATGGTGGCTCACACCTGTAATCCTAACACTTTGGGAGGACAAGGTGGAAAGATCGCTGAAGCCCAGGAATTTGAGACCAGCCTAAATAACATAGACCTCATCTCTACAAAAAATTGTAAAAATTAGCTGGGTGTAGTAGCACACACCTGTTGTAGTCTCAGCTATTTGAGAGGCTGATGACAGAGGACTGCTTTTGCTTGGGAGATTGAGGCTGCAGTGAGTCATGATTGCACCACTGCACTCTAGCACAGGCGACAGAGCAAGACTTGTCTCGAAAATAAAATGGAGCAAAAATCATAAACATTTAAGAATCCCATGTCAGACCCGCTTGGGTTCTATTGGGATCTGGCCAGAGAACCAGATTCTAAGATGGGAAGGAGGAAACAGAAGAAGGAGAAGGGGAGGGCCCCAGAGACAAACTTGACCATTTCATAGGTCGGTCTGGTTTGCAACTCTGGGTTACACAGCGTGTGGAGTGTAAACATTTACTATGTCCTCAAATTATAATACACTGAGAAATAGTGTAAGAAGCAAAAGATCAATCCTGTGTGGAGAGCACCATGCTCCATTTCCCACTAACTATAGCAGAGAGGATGCTTCCCTGTTCTGAAAGCATTTAAGGTAACAGATATGTTTGCTTTTATGCTTTATAAATATTCAGCCATCTTACCTGATAAAATTGCTGATGCAGCAGCCTCAGACCTGGTATTTGTTTCTCATGTATATTGTGAAATCCACCTAGAATTATCATACATTAAAGGTTTGGAAGAGCGGTAAGGAGACTAGCTCCAGATAATTATTTCTCAGCTTGGCCACATAGCCTGTTCTGTCACCACAGCAGCACCAAGAAGCCACGCTCAGTATGGCCTTTACTTCCTGAACCCTCATTTCGGAAGCTTGCTTTTTTTTCTTTTCCCTTTGTTAGTCACCTCTGGCACAGTCACACAGCAGCCCTGATAAGATTCTATGTGAATACTTTTTTTTCCTCCAGATTGTTTATTTTTCATCAGCACTCTTGTTGAAATCAAAATGTCTGGGGGTTAGACTCCAGCAAAGCAGAGAGCTGAGGCCCACCACAAAACACATACCTTCACTTAACTGTAAGGTCCTAGTAGGGCTGTGCGTGATGAAAGTTTAAGGCATCTTAGGTATGTAGGTGTGGTAAATTCTGCTTTTTAGCCACCCTGAACATCAAACTATAGATATTCGGGGTGCAGTGTGTTTTTCACCCCCTTTTCTTTTTTCTTTTTTTTAAGAAATGGCCACATAAAGTTATAATTCAAGTTCAATGTTTATAGTAAATGTCTAAAAATGCATAAAAAGATGTTATTCAGCTATCTCAAATATGAGATAGTTGAGGATGTACAGGTGGTAATTACTTTGTTTATGTATTGTTTCCTTTAAAATAGTATTTTAAGGCTATTTATTTTGAATAGATAATTTGTCTCTTAGGCTAAACTGATTTTTTTTTTTTAGAATAGTTGGGGGATTATGCTGTGAATATTGAGAATGTAGGTGTAAGACTGTGGCTTTTTGGAAAAAGTGGTCTTTCAGTCACTGGACTTTGAAACAGAGGATCTGCCTCTGAATCTTGGCAGTATACAAGCTCTTCTCCCATTTTATGTAACATGCAAGTGACTTGTATTTCTTTCTTTCCTCATTGGTCTTTGTTCCCTCTTCTAGCAGTCCTACCTTCCTGACTTGTTGCAAGACCAAGTTTGATATGACATGTCTTTGTTATTTGCTGGCTTATTGGTTTTTAATTAAATAGAATTTTCTGATTGGGCACAGGCAAGGTCAGTGATCTCCACCCTTTGATTATAGCAAGTCATCGAATTTTGCTTTTATAAAGTGTCTCATGGAGGGGCCATTTGAAAAAAGACCTCTTTAGACCATTAGTTCATGAGACAGAGATGTTACTCCACTTGGGTAGTGATGGCAGTGATATTCTGGAAATTCTGGACATAACAGTTTGTATCACTGCTTCCTAACCAAAGCTGAGATGTAGTAGCAAGTCTACATGAAAGCCAAAGAGGAGGCACGAAGCCATGAAAACTATGTTGTTTTTTCAGAGCTAATAGCAAAGTGGCCTGAATTTGCTTCTGCCTGCCTCAGATACCAGTGCAGTACGTGGGAGAATTGGCTGCTTCTGAGTGGTCTGCAGTGTTTCCTGGCAGTCATGCCCACCCTACTTTTTTAAATGCTCCTGTGTTGGTCTCTTCCTTGTGAATGTAGAAGACATAATAGAAATTCCCTGGTTATCTGGCCTTTAAAGTTATTCAAAATAATGACTTTGATATGATATCTATGGTATTACTTACTGATCCAGGTAATTTGATTACATTTTCCAAGGTGTTCTGCCCATTAGCTTCCCTTTGGAAGGAGAAGGTAAATCACAGTTTTTCACTAGACATCTGGATTTTGTGTGACTGGCTTATTTTTTTATCAGCTATTCACCCCAAAAACACCAAAACAATGAAATAGTTAAAACATGTTTTCTTCAAGTATGTACTCAAAAATTCTGGCAATGGTGCATGTGTGCAAGTGTTTTGATTTCGAAAGGGGAAAGTCTTCATTTAACTCTATACAATGTGTATATAATAATATAATTTTAAGGCACCTGCTTCAAAATAGAAACTAGGATGTTGGAGATAATAACAATAAACAAAAATTAAACCAGACTGGGCTCATTGCCCAGGAAAACTAGCCAGACTCCAAGAACTGGGCAAGGAATAAACTAATAGGGGAGAAAGGCAGGAATGGATAGAGCTGCAACTGCCTACATTAAAAATGACTGCTCTGCAGTGTGATCATGGTTGAGGAATTCCATGGGAACATTTGTCATAATAGTTGGGGTTCCTGTATGTCTCATTTCAATGACAAACTTCCAATGGAACATACCTTCCTAAGATGTGAATCTTAAAACATGCCAGCAATATACAGTGATATTGCTTTGTGTTTGAGCTTTTAAAATGCTGTAAATTACTTGGAAACAAATGGACCAGAAGTGAAAATAGGAGCTCATAACAACTTTAAAGTTGGAAAGAAAGCCTTCATGTTTCCCAGGCTTAATTGTTGTATGATTTACATAAACACAGGAGGAAATTCTCTTTGTGTGTTTAGGGGGGTGTGTCTAATACAGGAACCCATGTTTTCCTGTTATTGAAAAGCCTTCTTTAATGTCTTAAGCATATTTGAAGACCTGCCTATATTCCAGGTGTATGGTTTTCTTTAACATTAAAACATCATACAAGCAGGTCACAGTCATCAGAGAAATCTATCAGTTCTCCCATTTGTGTCATAGGAGACACAAGAAATAAATGAATCAAATTCAGTAGATAAAGTACTGGACAGACTATTAATACTGCATGAATTCAGTTAGAGGGAATGATTGTTCCTACTTGTGAATAAAAGACTATAAAATTTCATCTGATTGTGAGTGTTAAGAGGATGATGACCTGTTAATCATAAAAGTAAATGTAATTGGTATGAAATATTCAGAAGCTTTTAGCAAATATAACTGAAATAATGGGTGATAGAAAACCAAAACATTATTTGAAGTTAAAAACAAATATTTGCTAAATTCTGGTTGGAGGCAGAGAGAGTAGACAGTACTAAGGCCACAAAGGTGGTTTTCAGTGCTGGGAAAGTAGGGTTCTCAACAGATCTAAAGGCAGTGGCCACCTTTCATTCCTTTCTCTGGGTCTCTGCTCTCCTGCATTAATGACCCCAGACAATGAAACTGCAATAAGCTATGAAATGCATGAACTGTAGAGTCTTCCTACTCACCAACCGTGATTGGAGCAGGTACTTTCTGTCCTTCATCCCTTAAGAATTCTTTTTACCAACAGTGTAAAAGTGTTCCCATTTCTCCACATCCTCTCCAGCATCTGTTGTCTCCAGATTTTTTAATGATCGCCTTTCTAACTGGTGTGAGATGGTACCTCAATGTGGTTTTGATTTGCATTTCTCTAATGACCAGTGATCATGAGCATTTTTTCATGTTTGTTGGCTACATAAATGTCTTCTTTTGAAAAGTGTCTGTTCATATCCTTCACCCACTTTTGGATGGGGTTGTTTTTTTCTTGTAAATCCGCTTTAGTTCTTTGTAGATTCTGGATATTAGCCCTTTGTCAGATAGATAGCTTGCAAAAATTTTTTCCCATTCTGTTGGTTGCCAGTTCACTCTAATGACTATTTCTTTTGCTGTGCAGAAGCTCTTAAGTTTAATTAGATTCCATTTGGTGGGAGTGTAAATTAGTTCAACCATTGTGGAAGACAGTGTGGCAATTCCTCAAGGATCTAGAAATAGAAATTCCATTTGACCCAGCAATCCCATTACTGGGTATATACCCAAAGGATTATAAATCAGTCTATTATAAAGACACATGCACATGTATGTTTATTGCAGCACTGTTTACAATAGCAAAGACCTGGAACCAACCCAAATGCACATCAATGATAGACTGGATAAAGAAAATGTGGCACAGATACACCATGGAATACTATGCAGCCATAAAAAATGATGACTTCGTGTCCTTTGTAGGGACATGGATGAATCTGGAAAGCATCATTCTCAACAAACTGACACAAGAACAGAAAACCAAGCACCACATGTTCTCACTCATAGGTGGGTGCTGAACAGTGAGAACACTTGGACACAGGAGGGGAGCATCATACACTGGAGCCTGTTGGGGAGTGGTGGGCTAGGGAAGGGATAGCAGGGTTTGGGGAGGTTGGGGAGGGATAACATTGGAAGAAATGCCAGATATAGGTGAGGGGGGGATGGAGGCAGCAAACCACCATGGCATGTGTGTACCTATGCAACAATCCTGCAAGATCTGCACATGTACCCCAGAACTTAAAGTATAAAAAAACAATTCTTTTTGCCATCTGTTGAGCATCTGCATAGTTATTTGAAAGTGTGGAATCTGTGGGGTGACTTGAAAGAAAGAAAGAATATACCACAGATGGATCGTCTTCTGCAAGTCAGTCATTAGGATCATATTCATTATAGGCAATAGTGATTTCTACTTTCTCCAGTTCCTTCCTATTTAATTTACCAATTCCTACAACCAGGATTCAGGAGAAGCTTTTAGGAAAGTCCTTTAAAGATCATTAATTACTTCCTACCCTTGAGTCTCCAAGTCACAGAGTAGGCAGATGTAGAAATATTCAGTGCCTCTCCTGTGCCTGATGCTTCACATCAGTCTGAGAGGTGATGCTGTCCATCTTTAGCACAGAAAGGCTTGGGGGAAGAGCTCGCTGAGGCTGAGAGGAGAAATTGTCCTTTTCCTGCAAGTGTGGAGGTGTGCCCAGAACACCAGATTCAGTCATAATTAGATGCAAACTAGATACAAACTGGACAATATTAGAGAGCGAAATAGTCTGGGGTTTCTGTTAACTCCTCATCACTGAAACCTAAGATATTTATACTAGTCTATAAAACTAGAAATATACCTTGCAGTTCTCTAGGGGAGCCAATTACCTTCATTTCCTTTAAAATTCAGCCTTTCCTAGTGAACCCTACCTGATGCCTGTCAGCACTATATGCTTCCTTTCCTGCAAGCTGTAATTGTGCACTTGTAGCCTCTATTGAAGGTGCTTGGTGTTATTCACTTAAGTCATTTTCAGTTTGAATGGATACAGACATAAACGAAACGGCCCTTACAATTATAATTATACTGTAAACTGCATGAGAGTGGAGATTATAATATCTATTTCCTGTATGTTCACCCCTAACCAAAGGTGCACATATTCACTCATACTCCATCCTTTCCTCCTCTGCCTGTTTTTCTGTTATTGTGCATATGCACAGTAGGTGTCATGTAGAAACAGCACTGGATGTGGAAACAAACCTCTGACTTTCAGATGCGCTAATCTGAGTGATCTTTTCTTGGCAGTGACAAACAAGAAACCTACACAGGCGTCCATTACAAAGGTCAAACAGTTTGAAGGCTCCACATCATTTGTTCGGAGATCACAGTGGATGCTCGAGCAGCTTCGCCAGGTTAATGGTATTGATCCTAATGGGGTGAGTGAATTGTCCAATGCTGAGCAAAGGCATTCTTTTCACAAGATGACTCTGATTGACCTTGGTAGTGGTGGTTTGAATCATTCTTAAAAAGACCATTTCTCTATTTCAATTATGTGATTAAAACTTTCTGATGCATACTCCCTTCTTATGGAAAATTATAAATCTTTTCATCATGTTTAATAGAGGAACCTAAGAGAATGCATATTGAAGAAATGTGACCTCTGATAACATTGATCAGCAAAGTACGAAGATCAGAGTGCAGATAATCATACCCATGGTTATTAATATGAAAAAAATGTTTACCAAAACCTCATTTACCTCTTAATGCCATCAATGACAAGGTGTATATACCAAAAATCAAGTAAATGAATGCTATTTTTAAGTATGTATTGTGATTCCATTGCATTTAATAGGAGAAACATTTTATGGCATAGTTATCTATGTAAAGTACATTCCTGTTGCTCACATGCACACCTCACAAAACGTTAATAATGAAGAATAATAAAGTATAAATTGTTACTATAGACTAAAATAGCAAGACGGAATCTTTTCCTACCAAAGTTTAGGGGCCAGATTGATATAGGTCATTGCTGAGAACCTAAAGGAGTCGCTTTTCCAGGAAATTGAGAAGACAATACATGGTCTGAACTCTGGCATTTGTCAGTGTTTAATTAGGCTTTCTCAACTTGTGTGATACTAGTTTCCTAGGAACATTTATCAATACTGTAAGAATTCGGGTTTGCTTCACAAACAGAGAAATGTGGACTCTCCATACACTTGGATAAAGATGAGCCTTATGTTTGCAATCAAAGTCTTTGTTTTAGCCTTGGGAATCTTTTGACAGAAGTAAGCTAGAAACAGCAGTTTTTATAGATTAAGATCAGTAGTTGTTGCATTATCTTTTCCAGGATTCTGCAGAGTTTGATTTGTTGTTTGAAAATGCTTTTGACCAGTGGGTAGCCAGCACAGCATCAGAAAAATGCACCTTCTTCCAGATCCTTCACCATACCTGCCAAAGGTACCTCACAGACAGGAAGCCGGAGTTTATTAACTGCCAATCCAAAATTATGGGAGGTGAGTGGATATTTGTGTGACTTTAGTCATCCTGCTTCTTTAGGCTTACTTTTACATAAGAAGTTAGGTGTTCAGCAGCATAATTAAAGACAAAAACAAGAGAAGAATCAAAATGCTCAGAGCTGGACAACATGAGAATCAGTCCAGGGAGTTTATTGTATGGTAAATCTAGACACAAAGATATGTTTTCACTCTTGTCCAAAAGCTAGTCTTCTTTTAGAATCAGCCTTCTAGTTCTTCACTTAGCTAAGATTATTTGGACCATGAGAACAAAACTGTTTCTTTTTTTTTTTTTTAAAGATATCAGTTTTGTTTTTTTTTTTTTAAGAAAAAGAGAGAAAAGGAGAAAGAAAGAGCAAAAGGAAAAAAAAAGAATGAAAGAAAGAGGAAGAGAAAGAGGGAGAAAGAATGGGATTCTTGTTTTATTGCCCAGGCTAGAATGTGGTCTAAAAATGGGTATTAAAAACCACTTTTATGCCAATAATTGTGCTTAACAATGGAGACAGGAAGGAATAGGGGATGAAAATAACAAATAAGCAGCCAACTAATATTTTATTTAAACCTGTGATATGCTATGCAATTGCTGAGGAGTGATTTACTTCCAATTATGTGGTCACTTTTAAAATAGGTATAATGTGATACTGAGAAAAATGTATGTTTTGTGGATTTGGGGAGGAGAGTTCTGTAAATATTTGTTAAGTCTAGTTGTTCCAGGTCTGAGTTCAAGTCCTGGATATCCTTGTTAATTCTCTATCTGGTTGATCTGTCTAATATTGACTGTGTAATGTTAAAGTCTCCCACTAATATTGTGTGGGAGTCTAAGTCTCTTTGTAAGTCATTAAGAACTTGCCCTATATATCTGGGTGCTCCTGTAATGGGTGCGTATATATTTAGGATCGTTAGCTCTTCTTGTTGCATTGATCCTTTCACCACCATGTAATGTCCCTCTTTGTTTCTTGTGTTCTTTGTTGTTTTAAAGTCTGTTTTATCAGAGACGAAAATC